>JAWPHD010007123.1:0-133934 GCA_037043455.1 Cyrtodaria siliqua
GGTATCGATGGGTTTAGTAGACTTGTAGTTTTTCTTAAATGCTCAAATAACAACTTAGCCGCTACTGTGCTAGATTTATTTCTAGAAGCTGTAGAGAAATTTTCTTTACCATCCAGAGTGAGAGGAAATAAAGGATCTGAAAATGTTTGCGTTGCAAGGTATATGGAACAACAACGGGGACCAAACCGTGACAGCATTATTTCTGGAAGATCAGTCCATAATTGTCGCATCGAGTGATTGTGGCGCGATGTATTTTATTCTGTGATTCAAACATTCTACTCTTTGTTTTATTACCTTGAGAGTATAGATGAGTTGAATATTGACAATGACATAGACATCTTTTGCCTTCATTATGTATTTATACCTCGGATTAATGCTGCCCTAACTGAATTCCAAGAGGCTTATAATAACTATAACATGCGTACTGAGCACAACTGGAGTCCATATAAGATGTGGATTAATGGAATGATTTGTAGGGATAGGCAAAATTCTGTGACAACTTACATGCATGACATGCATAATGAAATACAACTCTCCAATGTGGATTTAATGACATATGGAATGGATCCTAATGAAGCTTCAGAAGTTGAATCATCTGATGAGGAAATACCTGTAGAAACAAATGTCACGCCTTCCTTGTCATCGGACATAGTTGACAGATTAACATTAGTTGACCCACTTGATATCAATGATGAACGTGGAGTAGACTTATTCAAAAAGGCCAAAGAAATTTTATATTATTCTTTGCAAAATAGGGATACAGAGCTTTAAATTAACCCTTTACTCGGAGTTAAGGTCTGGAGTCATACTGCGATGTTTAGTGAAAGCTAGTCTGGAGTTATAAGACTATCATACTGCGATGTTTAGTGAAAGCTGGGGTCTGGAGTTATAAGACTGTATCATACTGCAATGTTTAGTGAAAGCCAGTCTGGAGTTATAAGACTATCATACTGCGATGTTTAGTGAAAGCCGGGTCTGGAGTTATAAGACTGTAAAGACTGTATCATACTGCGATGTTTAGTGAAAGCCGGGTCTGGGGTTATAAGACTGTAAAGACTGTATCATACTGCGATGTTTAGTGAAAGCCGGGTCTGGGGTTATAAGACTGTATCATACTGCGATGTTTAGTAAAAGCCGGGTCTGGGGTTATAAGACTGTATCATACTGCGATGTTTAGTGAAAGCCGGGTCTGGAGTTATAAGACTGTATCATACTGCGATGTTTAGTGAAAGCCTGGACTGGGATTATAAGACTGTATCAGTGTAAGAGTTGATTTAAACTAGATGGGTGCTCTCTGGAGCACGTGTGTCGCCTTCTGGGGCCTTGTCAATTAAAAAATAAATTTTAAAAATGTGACCTTCAGTGTGACCTTGACCTTTATATTTTAGTATAGTCATGTAGACGTTGTCATAATGAGTATACATTGAAAGTTTAATGAAGAAATATAAAGAAATGAGAAAGTTATAGCCAATGTTAAGTTTTCATGAAGAAAAAAAATAGTATTTAACCCATATAATGACCTTCAGTGTGACCTTGACCTTTATATTTTAGTATGGTCATGTGGATTTTGTCATGGTGAGTATATATTGAAAGTCTGATGAAGAAATATCCAGAAATGAGGAAGTAATAGCCAATGTTAAGTTTTCGTGAAGAAAAAAATTAGTATTTAACCCATATAATGACCTTCAGTGTGACCTTGACCTTTATATTTTAGTATGGTCATGTGGATGTTGTCATGATTATATATTGAAAGTTCGATGAAGAAATATAAAGAAATGAGAAAGTTATAGCCAATGTTAAGTTTTCGTGACGGACGGATTGACCACAAAGTCATTCTTATGTCTCGCTTTTCTTCTTCCCCCCCCCCCCCCCCCCCCCCCCCCACACACACACACACACACACACATAAGTCAATGAAGAAGTTAAGTTAAATCCTGACTCCATATATATACAATAGGACTAGATGCCCCACCACCGCCCATCGAGCGGACACAATATATTCATTATTGTACTTATTGTTGTACTTATTTCTGACCTTCAACTTCCAAATGTGACTTGCTGCATGTCATTGTCTCATGATGGTGAACATTTGTTCAAAGTTATTTGGGAATCCCTCCATGCACGAGGAAGTTACTGTACAGTATAAGAGAACATTTTATGATTTATTTGTTTATTTATTTTCAGTATAAGAGAACATTTAATGATTTATTTTTTATTGACTTTCAACAGTATGAACTTTACTCCAATAGCTTGGAGTAATAGTTTATAACTTTAAATCTAGTATAATAATAATAATAGGAGTAGTACGAGAATTTTTAAAACAAGAGCATCAAGAATTGCAGGGCAATCCATAGTCCCCCACCGGCCCAGACAAACATTTTCCAGACATTTTCTATGATGGAGGTCAAAGATCAAGGTATTTTGGTACGCGACACACCGCTATCCCAAGATGTATTCACATACCAAGTTTGGTATCTCTAAATGTTATAGTATTGAAAATACGGTCCGGACAAGCATTTTCTATGACAGAGGTCACAGGTCAAGGTCACATTGACATTGTTTTGGTAGGCGTCACATCCGCTATCCCAAGATGTATTCACATACCAATTTTGGTATCTCTAAGTGTTATAGTATTGAAAATACGGTCCGGACAAGCATTTTCTATGACAGAGGTAACAGGTCAAGGTCACAGTGACCTTATTTTGGTACGCGACACTGCTATCCCAAGATGTATACACATCCCAAGTTTGGTATTTCTAAGTGTTATAGTAGTGAAAATACGGTCCGGACAAGCATTTTCTATGACAGAGGTCACAGGTCAAGGTAACAATGACCTCATTTTGGTACGCGACACCGCCATCCCAAGATGTATTTACATACCAAGTTTGGTATCTCTTAAGTGTTATAGTATTGAAAATACAGTCCGGACAAGCATTTTCTATGACAGAGGTCACAGGTCAAGGTCATAGTGACCTTATTTTGTTATGCGACACACCGCTATCCCAAGATGTATCCACATACCAAGTTTGGTCCTTTAGCAAACATTACTATACACATAAATATGAAACAGGACCCCGGGTTTGCGCTTTACTCATTTGTATACTCAAATGCCAAATTAAAAAATGTTGCCTTATATAAGGCTCGAACACTGAACCCCTGGTTCAGTAGACACATAATAGACGACGCTCTAACCGACTGACTTTATATTCAAAATTTATCATTTCGATTTTGGTACCATTGTACATTGATTTATATCCAAAATTTAGAAATGCTTACTTAATCCAGCTCTTTGTCAAAACATCTCCCACCAGGATTTGAACCTGGGTCTTCCACCCAAAGGGTAGACGTGTTTACCGATTACACCATAGAAGTGTTATATGTTCGTACTGAGAGCATGGACTTGCAGTATAAAACAGAACTGCCATATTTCCCACAAAAACCCATTATACCACATTTGTCAAGGTGTTTTTCATTGACAAGGCAAAATATTATTTTGACAAAAAAATGGGTAACAATAATATCTTTATTTTCAAAACCACTTATTGTATTGAGGTCTATGTCAGAGTACACGGGCCTGCAATATAATGATATACGGACTATGTCAGAGTCCACGAGGACTATGTCAGAGTCAACGAGCCTCTAAGATAATAATATGAGGTGTATGTCAGAGTTGATATGAGGACTATGTCAGAGTCCACGGGCCTCCAATATAATGATATAAGGACTATGTCAGAGTCCACGAGCCTCTAAGATAATAATATGAGGTCTATGTCAGAGTTGATATGAGGACTATGTCAGAGTCCAGGGGCCTCCAATATAATGATATAAGGACTATGTCGGAGTCCACGGGCCTCTATGATAATGAAATGAGGACTATGTCAGAGTCCACGGGTCTCCAATATAATGATATATGGACTATGTCGGAGTCCACGGGCCTCTAGGATAATGATATAAGGACTATGTCGGAGTCCACGGGCCTTTAAGATAATAATATGAGGTCTATGTCAGAGTTGATATGATGACTATGTCAGAGTCCACGGGCCTCCAATATAATGATATAAGGACTATGTCGGAGTCCACGGGCCTCTAAGATAATGATATGAGGACTACGTCAGAGTCCACGGGTCTCCAATATAATGATATAAGGACTATGTCGGAGTCCACGGGCCTCTAGGATAATGATATAAGGACTATGTCGGAGTCCACGGGCTTCTAAGATAATGATATAAGGACTATGTCGGAGTCCACAGGCCTTTAAGATAATAATATGAGGTCTATGTCACAGTTGATATGATGACTATGTCAGAGTCCACGGGCCTCTAATATAATGATATAAGGACTATGTCGGAGTCCACGGGCCTCTAAGATAATGATATGAGGACTACGTCAGAGTCCACGGGTCTCCGATATAATGATATAAGGACTATGTCGGAGTCCACGGGCCTCTAGGATAATGATATAAGGACTATGTCGGAGTCCAAGGGCCTCTAGGATAATGATATAAGGACTATGTCGGAGTCCACGGGCCTCTAAGATAATGATATGAGGACTAAGTCAGAGTCCACGGGTCTCCAATATAATGATATAAGGACTATGTCGGAGTCCACGGGCTCTAGGATAATGATATAAGGACTATGTCGGAGTCCACGGGCCTCCAATATAATGATATAAGGACTATGTCGGAGTCCACAGGCCTTTAAGATAATAATATAAGGACTATGTCGGAGTTCACGGACCTCTAGGATAATGATATGAGGACTAGTATGTCAGAGTCCACGGGCCCCCAACCTAATGATATAAAGACTTTAAGATAATGATATAAGGACTATGTCGGAGTCCACGGGCTCTAGGATAATGATATGAGGACTATGTCAGAGTTCACAGGCCCCCAACCTAATGATATAAAGACTATGTATGAGTCCACGGGCCTCCAATATAATGATATAAGGACTATGGTGGAGTCCACGGGCCTCTAAGATAATACTATGAGGACTATTCAGAGTCCAAAGGCCTCTAAGTGAATGCTACGAAGTCTTGATGTCAGAGCCCATGGGGCTCTAAGTTAATGATATAAGGACTATATGGAAGTCCACATGCCTCTAAGATAATATGAGGTCTATGTCAGAGTCCACAGGCCTCCAATATAATGATATAAGGACTATGTCGGATGGGAGTCAGTTCATGGGCCTCTAAAATGATACTATGAGGACTATTCAGAGTCCAAAGGCCTCTAAGTGAATGCTACGAAGTCTTGATGTCAGAGCCCATGGGGATCTAAGTTAATGATATAAGGACTAAATGGAAGTCCCGTGCCTCTAAGATAATATTAGGTCTATGTCAGAGTCCACAGGCCTCCAATATAATGATATAAGGACTATGTCGGATGGTAGTCATTTCACGGGCCTCTAAAATAATGCTATGAGGACTATGTTTGAGTCTAAGGGCCTCCAATATAACGATATAAGGAACATGTCGGAGTACACGGGCCTCTAAGATAATGCTATGAGGACTATGTCAGAGTCCACAGGCATGTCAGAGTCCACAGGCCTCCAACATAATGATATAAAGACTATGTTGGAGTCCATAAGCCTCTTAGATAATGATATGAGATCAATATCAGCCTACGGGTCTAGCGTGGCGCAGTCAGTAGCGCGGCGGATTTGTAACCGGAGGCCGAGGGTTCAATCCTCCTTAGTGCCCCGGAGTTTCCTTGGTGTGTTCTTGGAAAAGACACTTTCCCTTCCCGTGTATAGGTCTATCATCCGAGCACGTTAAAAAACCATAGGAATTTATTTGATAATAACTGTAAGGCCAGTTTCCGGATTCCTATGTATCCTTTCCCTTTCTTTGGGGCGGCTCTTAATAACCTATACTGCGTTGATGAGCCATTAAACAACATTTCAATTTACTTCTTAGGCTTAGATAATGATATAATGTCTATGTTAAGAGTCCACGGTCTTTCAAATAATGATATGAGGGTGAATCTGGTCCACAGGTCTCACCCCCACCCCCCACTCCACAATAACTGAAACGTTCATAAACCCATGCTACACAGAAAATATCCACTTGCCTGCCGCCAGGACAAGGTCACTTGTAATGGCATGTGGTATTTTTCATTGCTGCATCTCAAACTAGTTTCGCAGAATCATGGGGCACTATGTACATTTCAATGTTTGTGGTATGAAACAAAAAGGAGCGAAACAACTTGGTGCGAAATGATAATTTACTAGGCTTAATGATTTGAACAGCAAACATAGTTGTAAATATGTAAAGCAGTTTCATAGACCAGGCTTTTCTGAACCAGTTCAAACTGATAAACTTACCAATAAACGGATTCAAATATCCTGGAAATATATTATAGGTTTAGAAAGTTACACATAAATCTAACCTGCTAACTAATTATATCTATCGGCAGAAAACAAAATGGCTTCAATTATGCGCAGAAAGCAATGACGTCATCCCAATAAAAAAAAAAATCACGGGCAAAACAGAATGGAATAGAATAAAAAAAACACGGTACTTTAGAGACTCCCATTTCGCACGATAATGGTACTAAGAGTAAGCCGCATATGCGCACCGGTGTTAAAAATGACGATCCACTGACATTTAATCTCACTCACGTAATGTTATTTTTGTATGGCATTTTACGTCATTTTCAACACATGTAAGGTTATATATGATGGTTGTTTTTTTTGTGGTGGAGGCGGACCACCCACTTTTCCTGGGCAATACTGTACACCTCCCACCATCCGTAAGAATCGACACTTCCTCACTTACCCAGCTCCCAGTGGGATTCGAACCCGCAGCGGTGAGAGGCGAAGGTTTACAACGCAACGTCGTTAACCATTCGGCCACGGAGACGCTCTCAAGTAATGGTACTGTTCACCTCCTACCATCCTTAAGAAACGACACTTCCTCAGTTACTCAGCTCCCAGTGGGACTCGAACACGCAACGTCGTTAACCATTCGGCCACGGAGACGCTCTCACGTAATGGACTCCAACCAATTTGTACCCAAAAGAAGAAGCGATTTCAACAAAACAAACTTACTTTTTTTTCGTGTTCCTTTATGTTTTTACAAAACCTAGCTTTCTTAATTATTTTTTTCTACATTTATGAAATTCCAGGACAATTTGCACAAACTCGAGGATTTTTTTTGAAATTCTAGTACTTTTCCATGATAAAAACTACCAAAACAGATTTCCATGAGTTTTCCAGGTCAAAGGCCAAATTCCATGACTTTTCCAGACCTGTGCGAACCCTGTGCTCGAGGACATGGAATGGAAAAGCCTAGAGACCCGCCGCCACAACATCCGCCTGACCATGATGTTCATCTACCTACAAGCAAATGACAGATGGTCAGGTCTGTCTCTTCCAAGAAAGAATCTGCAACCGGGGACTCAACAACTCTTTCTTCCCCATTCCATCAGACTGGAATGCCCAACCGACAGAGACCATCTCCTCCAGCTCACTGGATACATTCAGGCATTGCTTGCCGTCAGCATATATCCCCGGAATGATGCCCATGTAGAGTTCCAGCCCTGTATATAGTTTTAATTTGGTTCATCCCAACGAACAAGCAGCTGGAACAAGAAGGACAACACGATCCGCAGCATGATGACCAAGAGCAAGGTTGTGTAGACCGCCTGGGCATGATGACTGAGCAAGGCTTTGAGTGCCACCCAGGTCACTGGTGGCACGACCCAGTGTAAGGTTTCGCCGCCTGCCTATGGGCACCTGTGGCCTAGGGCACGGTTATGTAGCTAGTGATGTATCGATTAATCGATTGTAACCGATGATCGGCTACTTGGGCATTCGATTAAGATAATCAGTTATGAAAGTCTACAATCGATTAATCGGAAATGTGTATAAAATTATATTTGGAAATGAAAATAAACAAAATTCTATTGAATTTACAATTATCTGATGAATCATGCTCATTAACTTTAGCGTAGGATGAACAATAAACTAATGCAATACATTATTGAGCGATACAAAGGAAAAATAATAAATTGTTGTTTATTACCAGGAAATACTATGCTATAATTTTCTGAAATAAGGCTGTATTAATTCTTACTATTGGCAAACAGATTATAACCGATCATAAGCTGGTTGTATCCAACAGATTATAACCAATGATCGATTGTGAATTAAAACCGATTGCCGATAACCGATATGTAGCCAATCCTGGTACCGCACAATTTTAGTGCCACCCGGGTCACGACCCAGTCTAAGGTATTGCCGTCTGCCTGAGGTCACCGGTGGTTTAGGGCACAGTTATGTAACCAACCCTGGTACCGCATTATGTTGACATCTTCCAACGAGGGCAATTGCAGCATGGTGACCCAAGGCAAGGCTTATAGTCTGCTGGGTCAACGATGGTAAAATGACCCAGAGGGGCAGTCGGTTCGCAGCATGGTGACCTAAAAGAAGGCTTGTAGTCCGCTGGGTCACCATGGTATAATGACCCAGAGCAATGTTGCCCGCCTGGATCACTGGTGATAATTAGTGCATAAAATACACGTCTACGAATAGCAAGACGATTTTTTGATATCCTCCGACTAGGGTGCATCTATAAACGTCCGTATGTAAAAAAAAAAGCACCTAAAGTCGTAAATAAATGAGACTGGTGACAATATGACTGAGCAAGGCCTTGAGTGCCACCAGTGTAAGGTATTGCCACCTGCCGGTGGTGGCCTAGAACAACCATGGGACTGCATCCGTACTGCAGGAGGCACAGAGCACGGGTTGTACTGGCCTGGTAGTGCAAATACACGTCTGCCAACGATGTGATGTTTTTTGTATTGGCATTGTCCTGCCACAAAGCAACAACTAATAATGTCAGAATCATAAAAAATTCACAAACCGAATCACTTCCGCAATATTTCAATATGTTCCCGTTCAACTAAAAGGTATGAGACACTTACGTGACCATCAAAAATGTGTTTATTTCTTACCTTAGCGTGAAGTCGCGTTAACATATGACTGTTTACAGGGCGCGGCCATATTGAATTTGAAATTTGCTCTGTCCAATGAAATCCTTCGTAACAAAGTAAATAAACAAATCCCGTGATTCAAATTATATCGAATATAAATGTAGAAATTATAGAACACAAATGTAACAGATAGAATATAAATTATCATTTTTACAATATAAATGCAAAATATACAATATAAATAGACAATTATCGAATGCAAATGAAATATATACAATACAAATTGAAAATTATAGAATACAAATGAAAAATATGCAATACAAATTGACAATTATAGAATACAAATGAAAAATATAGAATACAAATTGACAATTATAGAATACAAATGAAGAATATACAATACAAATTGACAATTATAGAATACAAATAAGAAAATATACAATATAAATGAAACCATATTGAATATAAATATAAAAACATCGAATAATGCAACGTTTGACATGCCATATGCAATATGTCGTATTTATCGTGTTCGATATCAAATGTCCACTTTTATACTCTTTCGTATATATATAGCGAATGAGCGTTGAGACTAACACCTTTTAAAAATATAGCATAATAAATGTATAACAAAATATTATTTTGTGTTATCTTCGTCTTGATGTAAATATATGAACATGTAATGTTTTGTATTTCTCTATATTACATAGTTGTGATGATTTATAGTAATATCCAGTGAATAGAAAATCCTGGGTCAGTATTCATAAAGCAATTTAAATGGAAAATATTACTGAAAGGCAAAATGTAAGATTTTTACATATTTTTAAATATCCGTATTAACCTCTCAGGGATACTACAAACCATCTATTTTAAAGGTGAATGGCCACCCTTTTTGTAGTATTACAAATTAACACATTTAACTCTTAAACATCATATGAACATTTCTTGATAGTCCCGGAGAGAAAAATGTATATTTAAAACCGCTACTAAGTTGTATTTAAAAATAAGTATTATTTGCATGATGTAGATACTATACTCTGTAAAAAAAAGTTTTGGACCATGGCAGTGTTCGAACCCGTACAATGATCGCTGAACCATGACATTCGACTATAACCCTTATTATCTCAGTTGATAATTCACAATAGATCAATAATCAACAATAATTATCGTTTACAATGAAAGTTTGTGAAAAAAATAATAATCTTTTTATTGGTTACTCGAATGTGTCCGTAACTGTTACTTTTTATGAACTTTGCAACATTTTTTACAGACCCTTTGTGTGTTTGCGATATTTTTCAAAAATCAAATCTTGTTTGGAATTTAATGATTCTGGTACCAAATTAACCGGGTAGGGTAGACCTTTGTTACTAAAAAATATGCTTAAATTCTGTCCTCTAGTTTTATTTTTATATGACTTTATATACCCTGGTCCAAAACTTTTTTTGCCGAGTATACTTTTACAACTGCGTGACTGCACGGGGAAATGAGGTAAATCAGATTTGCACAGCTGCACAACTATTGCCAGATAATTGATAAATACATTTACCTGTGGATTATTTTACCTGTTCAAAGTTTTCTACGTCATCAATCAAAATCTTATTCTCGTTTTTCACAGATATTGCAATGTGTGAATTGTAAATATCTATTGATGTGTTTTGATTTCGATTTAAATAACAATAAACATGTTCATGAAATAAAACATGGCCGGAGAACTTTAAGATAAATATATAGCTGTATGCTTTATTTATCCACAACCTTATAAGCAACATTACGAAAACGTCTTATATCGATAGAAAATGGCGTTTAAATTTTTTATAAAACTTGACTTAAGATATTGCTAAGGAGCATTATAAATACGGGAAATGTCTCAAACTGGGACATATTTAACAGTAGCCAGAAATCTGTAACTTTTTTTGACCCAATGTGTTATAATTTACTAGACTTTGTGTCAGAGAAATGTGCACTAATTGAAAGAGTGAAAGAAAATTAACAAAAAGCAAGCTTTTTCTTGTATATCATCACAAAGTATGTAATATATATTTTAATAACAATTGTTTATGAAATGTGGGAAATATTTCCATCGGGAGAGAAATCGGGAATTATTTCCTGGGGGAAGAGAAATTGCTCCGACTCCTTCTTATATCGGAGAAATTTCTCTCCCTCTGATTTCCATTTCCAGAGGGAGAGAAATTTCTCCGATATAAGAACGAGTCGGAGCAATTTCTCGAAATCAGAGGGAGAGAAATTTCTGCGATATAAGAACGAGTCGGAGCAATTTCTCTTTAGCGGGAAATAATTCCCGATGGAAATATTTCCCGTATAATTCAACTCTATATATTGTTAAGTAAGTGGCTCCCGGGAAATAAAAGGATCACTGTATCAGTGAGAAGAATGTAATATTCATCATTACGTTTAATCATAATCTTTAGATTTAAAAAATAGATCTAAATCGCGCTGATTTTCTTAGGCCTGCAAAGCGTGTCTACATTAATTGTGATCTCTGTGTTCATTTCGAGGTGCCATTGGAGTTGTGATAGAAAAGCGCTAACATGGTTCCACCGTTAACGTGGTGTCGATTGTATGAAATTGATAATGACCAAGTACCTTGCGAAGTTTGTAAATCACGTCACCATAGAAGAGTTCTAAAATTACTTTTATATTTTAACAGCAGATCAAGGTGACGATAATACAATTTTGCAAAGGTTTTACGGTAGCCCTGGTGGAGTAGCTTTTTTACAAAGGTTACACATATTTAATTCATAAGCTTGGCTATAAACTTCGTATTTAAAGAGGTCTGACGGATTTCCTGGCAACTACCGAATTAATCAGAAAATCGACTGAAAAGGATACGAATTTTAATATTACAAGGCACGTCACGCTTGGTGATTGACTCCTATACAGTCAGTCACTGCGTTTCACTTTTCTGTTGTGCGATGACTGGACATCCTCGTTGGACTCCATTATTGCACCTTCTGAAGCCCTGATGGGAAGGTTGGTGCATGAACTTTCGTCCCTCTGGATTTCTGGTTGTACCCTAGATTGGTATTTTCTTTGGCTGCAACTCATGTGGTTCTTCAGTACAATTCTGGATACATTCTGAGGTGTTTCTATTTTATTTATTTTTTACAATAACAGATACAAGTATCGTTTCCTAGTTTCTCTGGACGTAGACTTTATTGTTAGAGATTTCCTTTTGATGGATTGTACTTTTGTTTAAACTATCTTGTCAACTTGAGCGCTGAAGACAGGATAATAGCGAGGTTGTGAACACTTAAAATCGATTTAAGCCAACTAGTGGGCCATATTGCATACTGACCGTTCCAAGTGTTGTGCAGTGTCCATGTTGTGTTGAGTCCATTTTATCGTATAGTTAGTTTGCGATTTGTGGTAAGTGCGGATCTACGATGCCATTGCGTTTGGGTCCTCATGTGTTTAATGTAACGCTAAGTACATACCTTAAATTTAATTTAGCGTTACGTACATGCATTTTTATAAAGATTTTAAATATGATAATTATCACGGGCCGTCTGAACGTACCGTATGGTATACATGCAGACAAGTGAAACTAAATGGTTTACTGTATGCCGATACAGTGATTGGCATATATACTGAAACGAAAAAGAAACGCAACTCGGGAATTTCCGCTATATATTGTATGTAGAATATGCTGCTGTTAATCGAATGGTACATGGCTGCGTAAGATCTTTTCTTTCGAAAAATGACTAAAACAACACATAACACATCAAATAGTATCCCTTCAAAGTTTCATTCTTGACAGAGTACGCGTTTGGCTCAAGCACAGGGACGTTCCTGGGGCTAATTTAGGTATACGCACCACCGAGTTTTGGATTCACAAATGTGCCTAACCCCACTATACCTTCAGTTTTTATTGCATTTTTCGCATTTTTCGGTTTTTTATTTGTTTGCTTCTTTAATAGCCTGTACGCACGTGCGTCAGTGCGTATGCCCTGGAACGCCCCTGCAAGCATGTGAGCAAACTTTGGATGCAACATTTTGCAAACTCTTTACGTTAAATTCAGTACTGAACTGGCTCAATTTTTCAAAGAGGAACTTCAACATTTATGAATTTCCTGTTAAACGTGTACCGTGATTAAAATGGAATTAAGTGTGCAGTATATACAATATATAGCGGAAATTACCGAGTTGCGTGCGGTTCTTTTTCGCTTCAGTATATAATACACTAGCACTTTTTGATAAACAGTAGACAAGGGTGTTTACTCGTGAAGTCCCGGACATGTTTAAAGTACGACGATTCGTGTCCCTTTGATAAACAGTTTTAATTTTCTCTAAATCGCATATTTGACACGTTCAATCATTGATTTGAATTAAATGTTGTCCTTCAGAACCGCCCCAGAAAAATAAGGGAATGATACATAAGAATCCGTGAATCTGCCATACTATTTTAACGAATATATATACAGCTCCATCAGGGAAAGTGTCTTGCCCAAGAACACACCGACTAAACTCAGTGTTACTCCAGTTTCAAGCCCATCGTGTTGTCCACTGGAACACGCCAACATCTTCAAATATTGAGGGGTTCGTTGAGGGTTATACCAATGCCATCATCTGTAATAGTAGTGTGTGTTTATATTTTTCTCCTGTCATTAGTAAACCTATCCTAACGCAGTCCGGAATGTTTGTATTGCGTTAAAAAAAATGTGTATTTCTATCATTTGACATAGAAAAGTAGCTTGTATTATATTCATAAAACTATCTGCCACAGCCCTGAACTCAACCTTCCCCCACCCGACCCCCCAATATCTGATCATTTCCTAGGCCACTGTAGAAGTACAAATACCGATATCTGAATTACAATTTCCCGATATCGGAATTACAAGTACCGTAAATTGTAATTTCGATTTCGGTAATTGTAATTTGGATATCGGAAATTATGTGTAATTCCAATATCGGAAATTGACGAATAAGAAAACACGTTGGCTTGCCATACTTGTAACCACAAAAATTGCAACAATCTGAATCTAATCCTACGGTTATTTAACGTCCAGTATGTATACCAACGCAATGGAATGAGAGTGCTTCATGAATATTAATATTTACCGATATAAGCTTAAAGTTTATTTAAACACTCAGGTGTTTAACGTTGTCAATGTGCAAGGTTAATATTTATAAGGCGTATGATTGTGTTATTCAGTCATTATTCAGTTATTCAGCCCGTGTGGTTCCCTGGCAAGAATATACCCTTGCAGAGGGATATACTTTCTCCATATTCATGTTTATTTTGTTATGCGATATGTTTTAAATGTCAAAAGAAAAGTTCGTACATATAAACAAAATTATATGTTTACATTCTTTACTTCTAATGTTCAGATAGCAACCCGGCAGCCGAGATAGTACTGACCCTTCTCTTCTTTAATACAGAACTACTTTTGACTGCACCAGACGAGCACAGTGTAATATATTAAACATATAAAGGGTAGTAGGTTACAGTACCCTATTGCAAAAGACAGTCTTATTGGAGTATATGGAAAGTCCCATGTCTACTGCATACATAAGCCTCGTTTTGATTGGATGAGAGACTTGGCGGGAAATCCAATTATGTTTACTTTGAATTTGTAATTTATTTCTGATTATTATTTAGCATAGGTTTCAACATATGACTTTGTTCTATGATATGGATAGGGTAAAAATAAAAGTGTGTGCTTTTCATGAATTTGTTTGGGGATTGCCTCAAATTGTATGGTCATGACCTTCGGACACATGGAAGTGGTAAAATAGTTCGTCGCCTAAAGAGAAGTTCCTTTTACATGTATCTAAGTTGCATCTGTGCAGCAGGGTAAGCAAAAGAAAGCCTGTTTTTTTCAGTTTACGTGTCAGATGGGAAAACATTAAACAGTAAGTCTATAGAAAATGCAATAGTGGTCTATGATCAGTACTATCTTTATAAAGTGACTGAGTGGAGGAGTATCATGTTACGTGCCTACGGCGTGGTATTCCAATTTGGCAGCACTTGGCAGAGCTCACTGTTACGAGTAGACACCGTTAATCGAAATATGACTGCATGTTTGTTACAAGCGACATTAAACCCGTACATGTGTGGATTCAGGGTGGCACACACACAGGGAAAACACAGGAAAAATATCTAGGCATGGCATTTATGTTTTACATATGTGCACATATGTATTCCACATATGTATTTCATATACAAGTAACACATGTGTAATGGATATGAAAAATACATTTTAATAAAAAAAAAAAAAAAAAAAAAATGTAGTTTAACCATGCTTACACTGTTCAAATAACGTATATAAATAATGTCTGTACTAAATGTATCATAGCTTCATACAGCATACAGAGTATACATGCCACAGCTGTAATATGTTAACAGGAACAATATGGGTGGTACACATATGGCACCTATGTATCATTTACATATGTAGCACATGTACAAATGAAAGAAACATGCACATAATAAGAAAGAAACACATATGTGGCACGCGTCACAACATTTTTCCTGTGATATGTGGGGACAAAAATAATCCATGTGGACTTACCCTGTTAAAAAAAGGCAATACTTAATTTAAATAGCCATAGGTGTACAGCCTTTTACTAATTTAAGAACAATCAAGTGATGAGCGCATGTGATCATGTAATGATCGTCGCATCAACAAGATGTTTACATTCATTTAAAAATAAAAAATAAACAATGTTTGAAAAGGGTAGTGCATCAACAACAAAAAATATCAATGAATAAACTAACAGCATTTAGATTCTCTTGAATATCAGTCTACAGTCAAAAAAAGCATTGCGCTTTTGAGCTACAGACCTCTGCCCCGTGTGTTCCGGATGACGGGGGTGTAAAGTATTGATTATACACTGGAAAAATGATGAAGTTAGGCTTCACCACAAAATAATCGACCGTCAAGTATGGCCTAACATGTGCTAAAAATGGCGTAAAACACTATTCAAACTAACAAATCTGCAATGTATGATTTCACTCCCAGTGGAGACATGGCATGCCCTTCATCTCATCTGTCATGTAAGGTTTCAAACCCAGTATAACCTAATATGATGGGTTAACGGAAATTAAAACCCATTCCATTGCTGTAAAGACAGTACGTTAAACCTAAAACAAGTCCACTAAACAAAAGGGTTCAATCACTACATTTGATTTAATATCAGAAGTTCAAATATGAGGCAACACTCCTCCTAGTTATGCGGTTAATTCGTTAATCTAGAGCCGCAAAGGAGAGGTAGTTAATCTGCATTGTTTACAATAAAGGTAACCGAACCTATACCCAATTACGCGTGGATTATCGATTATAATTACCTAATTAAGTACAGCTTATCATTAGGAATTATATATTTATTTATTTATTTTAGAAATGTGCATAATCAGGGATAATATCACTATTTGCAAACTTTGGTTTCGGTTCTCGTAAAAATCTTTAGATTAGGAATAATTTGTTATTCTAGCTTTAGATGACTTACGTTGTCGAATTCATGTGCAGCGGTTTTACTTAATCTTGATTAGCTACACTATAAGTATACGGTAGTTTCCCGATCAGTATTTATACTGAATAGTTGTATATCCTATTTGTTTTCACTTTACTTTTCATTTAAAAGAATAACAAGCAAGATTTTACGGAAGCGTAAAATACCTACCGAGAGAAAATAGCATTATATCTGGGTTGGAACTGTAAACAAAGTTTAACATAATAACCGATTAAGCAATATTGAAAAAAATAATGTTGTCAGGACGTAAACACGCCACGACCGTTTTTTTCTTACCAGACACTTTCTTGCCATTTTTTACCATCAGTTCTTCCTAACAAACATTTTGAATCAAGGTGGGCGACCTTCGCTCCTGTCAATCCTTGACAAACCCGTTACATATTGATTACATATTTACCTTTGTAGCACGACGTGCTAGAAGTACACATCAGTACAGAAATACAGGTGTTCATTTGTAAGGGACGCGTGTGCATTACAACAGAGATAAACGTTTCACTGCTACCATGTGTAATTATAAGATTGCGTTATCAAAGTGAAAAACTCAAAGAAACTATTCATTGCTACCTTACCATGTGCAATTATGACAACCATAAAAGAGTCGCTGCCGCAGCGAATAATGGTACTAGTAGCTCCCTTGTTTGACGCTCAGCATATAAAGGCTAGTGCTAGGACTGGTCCGGTGACTTGGTTGTGTAGGACTATCATGCCACGTGTCTATGGTCTGGTAGTCCAGTGTAGTAGCACTATAAAGTGGAGCGTTAATACTGACATATTGTTGAAAGCGACGTAAAGCCTCATACATTCAAAGGACTGTCTGTATGGATTTTGTCTTTTTGCATTTGTATTTGTCTCTAAGTACCTTGCCATGTCTGCCTTAGCTTTCTTTGAACGCTTTCCCATCTAGATATAGATAAACAATTTCGAATGACGTGTTACTTTCTGTGTTTTTTTCATTTTTTCGTGGCTAGAGACCTAGCTGTATGAATTTATTTTTTGAAATAATTGATGGCAAAAAATTGTAAATATGTGTAAATAAAACAGGTGTAAGCTACCCAGTATCAGTTTGTATCTAGGTGTTCCACGGGGAGTATCCTCCTGATCAGAAATTAAATGTATTTTTGCTCCGGTTGCTGGGTATGGCTTGTTTACATTCCTTAAAAAGTGTTGATTTAACTTGGAGCATACTTGTATTATATTTTGAATGTTCACGATGTTTATTTGTGCATCATCGTCTAGATTACCGACAGTTTAAATAACATAACGTAGCCCGATAGACAAAATGGCGAAATAATTAAAGTCAACGGTCATTCCCTGCAAACGGTAGAATGGCCCACAAATGGGAACTGGAAAGTGAATATAAAAACAATAATGGAATGGGGATTGAGAGAATGATTTTCTTCAGTACAACCATCTTCGTCTCCACATTACGTGGTCCGAGTATTAACTTTCATACCCCATCCAACCCCTTCTCCAAGAAGCGAAAATGGGGTTGGATGGGGTATGAAATTAAACCTTAATTTCGGCTTAAAAGGTTTGCATATTGTAAAATTAAAACATTTAATAGGTCATTTTAAAAAGGCTAACGCATTTTTTTAGTTAAATATGTTTTTAAAGGAGGTTTATTGTCGAAATATCAGATATAAAATCCTGCTAATATAAGCTTTCCAATCACTTAATTGAATTAAGGCGGGACCACGTATAATGAGTCTTGTCATTTTTGCTCATCTGTAGGTGTAGCACACCCATTGCAACACAGGAAGTGTCGGCCTGGGGTATCGCACAATGGCGGTCAATAAATAATTCTCATTTCTTTTTGTAAAAAAAGGCATTTTCACTAATTTAAAGTGCTATTTTTGGTTTATATCACATTGTTGATCTATTTGTTACATTTTTCAAGCATTGTCATGTTAAAATTGTGAGGGGTTTTTTGTTTGTTTTTGCTTATATGGAAATGAGTGTATGAATACAATATTTTGGTATCTCAGTGTTTTTGTTTTTAAAGGGAGCATTCATTCATGAGACAATTTCTTTCTTGGAAGATACATAACCTCCATTTTTCTGTAGATATTTTGGCAGCATATGTGTCATTTGTGATGAGAATGTAAGTTATTCATTTTTAATTTGGGCCTAGACATGAATGACAACATGGCATTTAAATTTTAATTCACACACAACTCAGTGCAACAATCAATGGACGTGTTACACCTGTATTCCCCTTTCCAATCCTGTTTAATAGTTGTTATACTATTTATGCTTGAAGTACAATGCTCTGAATAAGGCTGCTTTACAAGTAATTGTGTTTACATAGTAATTAACTAGCCTATGACGTTGTTGAGCTTCATAGTTTCGGAATTCAGTTATTGTAGTAAAAAGATAAAGTTTGAATGGCTATTAAAGGGAGTACATCAGGCTTTTCAAAGGGGTCTAGGTGTCCGACTTAAAATTGACAAATAATAATATTTTCTATTTTAAAGCGCCTAAACATAATGAATGATCCTAAAAATGACCCCTTAGTTACAAGGAAATTCATTCTGTACAGTAATACATGCTATCCTAGGTTACGCACCAGGGTTAATTCCAGCATTTTATGCCCGATTTCGTCCTAGCTATATGGTGTATTCGAAGTTTAAACCTTAACAATATGGTTCGAACATCATATTTTGATGCATATAAGTGTTTTATCATGAATTGGAACATTTTTATAATTTAAGATATTTCTAGAAAAATCCTGATGTATTCCCTTTAAAGCCACAGAATGTTTATGTCCAAACTTAACGACGATGATACTGACCATGTTTTGAGTATTAGTGTATAATATCACCGTCAAATTTGCATTAAAACATCCGATGTTACAAGTCGTTAATTGAAACAACTGATTTGTGAAACTTACTCTTCGGTAATCACGTATGTGAACATGTGATCATTGTCTACGTACATATTACTTGTGCCATAAATAAACCATTTGGCCCAGCACACTACCTGCTGTATTTTAAGCGTAGCATTCATGGGATATATGAAATAATACAGCAGTTTGCACTTGAAATAGTGACAATTTTTGCAAAGTTTAATTCCATTCTTTTGATTAGATTATGTTATAAGTCGTTCCAATAATTCGTCCACTGTTTCATTTTACGTTTTAACAAGATGCTCAAGTATTTAAAAGCAATACACGCCCCCTACCGGGCATCTTTTAGTAACAGTGACCTTTACCTTGACCCTAAATGCAACCTTAAACTTGTTTTTCATATAAGTCACCTATACACCAAGTTTCAGGCCAATATCTCATTCCTAAGTAAAGTTAATAAGCAGAAACAGTCATTCTATTTTTAGTAAGAGTGAACTTGACCTTGAACCCAGAGACCCCAAATGCAATCTCAGTCTTCCTTTTCAATAATCTACCTGGCCATACAGTTTCATTATAATATCTCATTCCTAAGTAAAGTTATTGAGCTGAAACCATTTTTATATGTTTTAGTAACAGTGTATTTCGTGTGTGTGTTTTACAATTTATGTTGCCATAGCAACCGTACTTGGCATATCAATAAAACAAAATGATGTGCATGATTTCCTCACTCTCTTTTACCTACACACACATTTTCATTAAATTATCTTAGACATTTCTTTTGTTATCCAATGATCCATATAGTGTGTGTATATTTACTATTTCCGTTGCCATAACAACCATTTTTTGTCAAATCAACAACATAACGTGCATAATCCCCTCATTGCCCTCAACCAACATGCCAAGTTTCATAATATTATTTTCAATAATTTTCTCATTATCGCAGGATCCATATTTGTGGGACGGACTGACGAAATGACGGACGGACGGGGGAAACCCTATAGTGCCCTCCGGTAACACACTGGTAGGGGACTAATAATCATTTCTGCCTTTAATCAATTAACGAAGGTACTAGAACGTTGTATTTTATAGGTGTATAGTATTTTGTAATAGCTACCTTACTTATACTTATAGGTAGGTAGTTACAATTCTATACCAGATAACGTTTCGTGGACATTAAATATATGGTCCACTATAAATCTAACAACTTACACATCCCAAATGCTATTGTTTTGGTCGAAATATCGAAACCTCATTAGTCTAGATCATCTGCGATGGTTGCTCATTTTTAAGGCAAAAGTCTAGGTGCTTTCTTCTAAAATATTTGTAAAGTGGTAACCATTTTACCGAGATTCTGGTATCGTTTTTGATTGGCTGATACAAACACACCAGACAGCACGACATAAAGACACTACACTATTTTATACATTCACCAATAAAAAATAGGAAAACTTAATCAATATATCGACGAAGTATATGTGCATGGTCAAACATACATGTACTTTACTGAAAACAATATACGGACATGTGGTTTCGGATTCAATTTTTATTCTGCATAAAGCGTCAAGAATGTTGTATTTAAAATCAAGCGCTACAGATGATCAAGACTTGAACCTCCCCGACCCACAACATGCCAAATTACGAGGAGAATAAATGGGTCACCATTGGTGACTGAAAAAAAAAGAAAAAAAAAGACTTGAACCTCATATATTTTTCATCTGGCCCTAATAAAGCCAATACTGCCACGTAACTGAATTCCTGATCAAATGGGTCACCAGGGCAGATCTCTTTTCCTTGTTTGTTTTGCAGCTTTATTTAAGCAGAAGCGTTTTGTATTTCTAATTAAATAAACATTGATTCAACTAAAATTGGATTTTTTTTTCTGGCTAATTTAGGACACCAAATTGTTTAATAAATGTCCATAAGTATTTGAACAAGCATGGCTGATTAAATAAGAAACATATAAAATATAGTTAAATAATTTCATCGGAATGCATTGCTGTCAATCGGTGACCCATTTCTGTATATCAATGGAAAACGCCTCGATGATCCATAATGTAAGACTTCTCCCAAAGATCCTCAGGTTACAATTGTACTGTTTAAAAGGCTATAATCCAAAAATAAATATACATTTGTATTGAAGTATACGAAATTACAACATTGAAGGATCGTGTAAATCGAATTACGAAATTCAATAATGATGTTTCGCCACTGAACTTTTAGAATAAAATTTAACTGAAGTGTGTTGAATTTTCTGGGTCCAAGCTTTATTTGGGTCGAGATAAAAAAAATTACTATTACATCTTACAGAATCTTGGGGTTAATAGAAACGAGAGACCTCACATTTTTAGAAGTTTGCTTTGCTTCGATGCGTACAAATGTGACAGACGGACCTCAGACGATTGCAGTGCGTCCCTTTAAGTCAGCTGTAACACTTTATAGTTCCTTACTTAGCCTCGTCCCTCAGATGGTGACGTAAACTACACAGACCCGTATGTTGGAGTATATCCTTTAAGTCCGTGGTAAAACGTTTTAGTTCCTTACTTAGCCTCGTCCCTCAGATGGTGACGTAAACTACACAGACCCGTATGTTGAAGTATATCCTTAAAGCACGTTACAGAGATCATGGGAATATATATTCGAAAGCAAGAGTGCGGAAGGTTCCCGGATTCCTATGTATCCCTCTACGGACGTATAGTGGCTCCCTTAATCCTGGGAGTAACTTGGAAAAATAAAAATAAAAGAATAAAAATCTTAAAATGTTGAAACATACAATACAAATCAGAGGGTGGGGAATTAAGGGTGAAAAACATTCTGCGAGCATAAAATGTCAATATTCCTGACAAGTATCCTTTTTACGAGCACCATTTTGGTCCAAATGTGAAAATATATCGGGGGAGCACACCCCCACCACCACCCCAACCCCCACCCCACCCATACACACACACTTCCCGAACCCCTATTGTGGAAATGGGCCACCTATTGCCAAACACTCCACGACTCGACGCTTCGCACCTCGTATTAGGAGTATGTTGAAACCAGGCCACTCTACGCCTATAGTGCGATGATGAGATTTAACAGCAATTAAATGGAATAAATATATAATTTCATTTTATGAATTAATGAAGTTTCATTTGTCGTACACATTTTGTATTACCTCAGGGATAGGTTTATTTATTAGTATACTTTCTTTTTCGTAGAAATAGTTTAAATAGGTTGTAATTTTATAAAAAAAAAAATAATAACGTACTTCCAAGGAGCAAGTCAGACGTTTCAAATTTAAAAGGATTGAATTGGATTTTAGAGTCGCACCACAGCTCTATATAGTCATAAACTCTATCATATGACTTCTTTTTAAATATAAACATGATAAATAAACGTATCTGTAATCAAACTAAATGTATGTATTTTTGTTTTGTTGTTATCTCAGCCGGGAACCGGGAACCATGAACCATCTTTATGCTCTCAGTTGAGCCTCTTCGGCTGTGCGGTATTGTGATCACTGACTGTACGTATCCGTCCGTGCGTGAGTCCGTCCGTCTGGTTAAAACGACATCTTCACTGAAACTACTAATCAGAATTTAACCACATTTCACAGGGTACATCCTTACATTAAGCTTTGATGAAGTTGTACAAAGCATGACCATGGAGTCAAAACTGGCCCACCCAAGGGGTTAATGTGTCTGGCCCTGCCAAGGAGTTAATGTGTCTGGCCCGGCCAAGGGGTTAATGTGTTTTATTTAAGAGCAATTTAAAATTCTAATCTCTAAAATTACAAGGCCTAGAGGACTCACACATCTATTATCTACCTTGAATACTCGTGCCCTACAGATGAAAGAGGTAGATAAAAAAAACAAGTTCGCTTTTCTACATTTTACGGGATACATTGATTTATCTTTACCAGGTTCTAAATCTACAGCATTTTATGAAGAGATCACAGAAAAGTGCATGTTGATATAAGATTTCTAGCTAATTCTGCCTCATTTTACACATCATGGGTCTAATCTCCACGGGGTTGTATTTTTGTCTAAATTTTGATAGGTGTCACGCAAACATGAAATTAGAAAAGGTTCAATCTGGTAAATATTTGTTAAAAGTTAATAACATGCAGATATTGGATCAAGGGAGAATTTAAGCATAAATACATGTTGCAAAATCTTTTTTATCTCTATGCCACGAACAAAAAAATTACAATGGGACCCTATGGAAAATTAATTGTGGTGTGAGACGTAGAGCAGATGTTTTGCATGTAGCATGATCCCATGGTACTTTATCAACGTCGTACAAATAGTGACTTTGGGGTCAAAAGTGGCTTAAACTCCAGGGGTCACATATTTACATATACTCAGCAAAAATAGAAACGTCCCTCTTTTATAACTGATGTAGCTCTGTCTGTGTATGTGTTACATGTCCAATGTATATATTTAATAATTAGATCGACCACCACCAACTGTTCAAGCAAAATATTTTTTTGAAAAGTTCAGAACACCAGGGAGTTATCCCCATTTTTCTTAAACTATGCACTTTTGGTAAAAACACAAAACATCTAAAACCATTACCTCAATGTGTCCAAGACAATATTCTCTATATGTTGCTTTCGAAAAAAATCACAGAAAAACACAACACCGATTGTGTAGGTAGCAGCTTTTGATTATCAAAAATCATCAAATTACCTCCCTTTAAGGTTTCCATAGCATCCATAAAAGAGTATTGCTTGCGAAATTTGAACTGTTTAAAGGAATATTTAGTACTCAGTGAAGTGTGCTTAAAAACATCAAACATGGTTTAATTAAAGCGCTGTTCAAGCTTCCCTATGCCCTCAACAACTGGCCTATGGGAATACCGGCAAAAAAAAAAGGGACGTTTCTATTTTTGCTGAGTATAGTTATATAGGGGAAATATTTTTTAAAAACTTTCTCTGTAAGAATAAGGCCTGGGATTCTGATAATATGGATATAGATTCATCTCATGGTACTTCACCAAAGTTGTACAAATAAAATCCATGAAGTCAAAATTGGTCGAACCTGGGTTCACGTTTGTACATAGAGTTGTATAGGGACTTGAATGTACAAGGCCTACGATTCTGATATGATCATATATATGCATAACATGTTATTTCACCAAAGGCTAAACTAAACTAAACACAGTGACACTGAGGTCGAAATTGGCCCAAGCCCCTGGAGTCACATTTTGCATAGAGTTACATATAAAGGAAACACTATAAACAATATTTTTCTGAAAGTACATTGCATATTGTTCTGATATGATGCAAGTAGATTCATCGGATGGTAATTTACTAAAGCTGTACTAACCATGATCCTGGGGTCAAAATTGGCCCAACCCAGGGTCACCTTTTTACGTAGAGTTACATAGGAAAATCTTTAAAAAGTATATTCTATTTAAGAAGAAGGCATTATTCAAGAACAATGTTCCCTTTTGTGCAAGCCTCTTCTACCAACAACAGACACTATTTACACGTATACTACTCTTGTAACAGAATAGTCTTACATCAAGCCCTCCATAAACCTGGGCCCAGTTGTTCAAAGATCGGTTAACTTAACCGAGTGTTAAGTCAAATTTTAAAATCTCTCTGAATTTCCGATTAATGAATATTTCTACCAGAAATTGAGCCCGTGTAAACATCATGTTAAGAAAAAATGCAAATTAAATTTTTTTAGTAGTATAAAACATTTTTATGAGAAATGTACTTTGAACGTTTGCACTAACCAAGGATTAAGGTAACCGATCTTTGAACAACTGGGCCCAGATACTGATCTTTAACTCTACCCTCATGCCAGGTGAACGATTTGAGTCCCTGTGCCTCTTGTTCAGCTTTTCTTTGGGTTTTTTTTAATTACTATTACACTTCTATACCCATTACACCATTTGGTGTTATAATTTATTAGATGCATACCGTTAAAGGGACTGGATACGGTCTGGAATACTGTGTGTGTATATATATATGGGGGTTAACGATCACGATTGCATTTTCTTGCAGAGTGAGCTCAATGTTTATCACTGTAATACCACGCCACAGACACAGGGCATGAAACCCAGCCAGTCACATTATAATTACACCGTGTCAACCCGTCCTATTGTTCGGGGCGCTTGTTTCGCCCAAAGGTTTTTCTGCAATAGCTTGAGCAATTTAAATAATACGTACATCAATTATACAACATTAGAACTGGTGTTTTTAGTGGTAAATAAAAATACCTTAGTTTTGAAAATCGGTTGAGAAATAAATAGTTTACAGCCCAAATGATTGTTTCATGGATCTCTCCCCATGTAAATTCATTATTGTTGGTGGAACAGCAGAAAATTAAGAAATTTCAAATAACTTCACTCAGCCTTCATAGTTTGCTATAAAACTTTCAGAGTGTCTTAATTTAGGAATATCCAACAATTTAAAACAATTTTTGGATTAAAGGTAAAAAAAAAAAATTTGACTGAAACAAGCGCCAAAACAATAGAACGAAACTTTATTTGATGAACGTCAAGCAAGTGAACTACTAGTACCAATGTGTATGAAGTCGTTGGTGTGACCCGGTAGTGGATTGAACACACGACCTCCAACATGCGAGGAGAAAACTCTGCCACTGCTGTTAAATCACACATAGTAATTATCTTAAGATTCATAATGCTAAAAGTTAATTCAATTAATGTTATAAGAAAAAACAGAAACGATTATATATCCTTAAAGAATCATATACATTATTATTAATCGGGAATACAGCAAAATCTAACCAAGTCGTCAAGTTTCCAGACCAAGCAATCTTATTAACAACAATTAAATCGGACGGACCAAGAGGCCCAGTTTAGTGACTATCATTGAATATGAAATTGAAACATGATGGTTTCATACTTTTTCAATTAAAACCCATAACACTTCCAGATCACCTCAATTCCCTTTAATCTCGCATGTAGAATAAATTCAATCCGTATTTGACAGCCAGCCAGGACCCAGACCTGGTTTTACTCCGACATAATATATCACCCTATCTATAGAATCTGCTCCACTAACTTTAAACAATAAACAATAAGTTTAAATGCTTAAGATGTTTGTTTGCAATGTTAACACATGTATCGGATGTCTCTTATCTAGTAGGCATTCGTCAAACGTAAACCTGTTGGAACTACTTTTTTGCATGTTTATGGTTACATAAAACAATACTTAAACAATGCTATTACTTACTGAACGCTTCCTAATGAGGGACAATAGCTTTACACAAAATATTCCACTTTAAAATAAATCATTCAACTTGAACTGTAAGTTTAACCAGACACACTGAATAAATAAACATACGTTTGGTGGAACTACTTTTTGCAAACAATGCTGAAACAATGCTACTTGGCTTACTGAATAACTACCTAATGTCGGGAAATAGCTGGGGGACAATATTTCCGCTTCCTATGAATCGCTAAACCTAAACTGAAACTTTAGACGGATACACTGAATTAATTTACCAACTATTCTAATTAATGGTTATGAAACTAGATTGTTTAACCTTGTCAGCATGACATAATATTCTATATAATAATATAGTTTGGGTAATGTGTGTTAATTTGTGTGTACCACTAAATGAGAGAGAGAGAGAGAGAGAGAGAGAGAGACGGGACATACATTAAACTCAACAAAGAGACAGGTCATACATTAAACTCAGCATCTTCCCAAACAATGCACAGGTGGCTATATCGGTGTTGGGAACTAAAAAAAAAAAAATTAAAAAAAACACAAAAGTAATAATAATAAATCGTGTTATTTGTTGAAAACAAACATATGTTAAGTTTTCTAAAAACAAATGTCCCAGAGTACTGTAGTTATATACAAGGTGTGAATGTCTCTATGCTCAACATGTGTTACCTAACTGTTTTCATCAATTATTTCACTGGCCAAGAAGTATCCACAAATCTGGGCTTGAGCAGTGGGTGGAGTGAATATTCTAAACTGACGATTTCTCGTCAAATACAGCAATTTTAAAAAGGTAAGCGTGGTATTTATGTGTAGTACTTGTCCCGTTGTTGAAATCATCTCGAATTGAATTGACTGACACTGGGACATTCGCGGAATCGCCACCAATGTTCCCAACACCGATACAGCCACCTGTGAAACAATGGATCAATAAAGGATGCATAAATGGCTGAACAATTTTTTAAAAAGTATCATTTTACGGTACTATAAAAATAGGAAGTTCCATTTTATATAACGGTCAACGCTTTGAAACGTACATGTATATGATACACGTATATGTATATGATGCACGTATATGATACACGTATATGAATATGATACACGTATATGCATATGATGCACGTATATGATACACGTATATGATGCACGTACATGTATATGATACACGTATATGTACATGATACACGTATATGTATATGATGCACGTATATGTATATGATGGACGTATATGATACACGTATATGTATATGATACACGTATATGTATATGATACATATATGTGTTCAGTCATAGCATGCCGTATAGACATGACTTGATATACCACCCAGTCACCTGGACCGACAAGTCCTACCGCTACCATGTATATCCTGAACGTCAAGACGTGGAGCTACTAGAGCTGCATTCTTTATTATCAACCGGTCGGGGAACGAACTCATTACATCCCGCATGCGAGGAGGACGCTATAACAGCAAGATACCGCACCAAAAGTATCCAAACACTAATATAATATTTAAATATGACGGTTTCGAAACCATAAACTGTGATAAAAAAATACTATTCGCTATTGTGGGCTTACTACTATAGGCGTTTTTCTCATCAATAAAATATGTACCATCCCCTCCCCAACCCCACCCCTCACACCCCAACACTCACCCACCCACTCACTCTTCTAAAATGGTACAGGCTAAGGGAACAATGCATGTTGCGAAAGTATATATAAGGAAAACAGGAAAACCCGAACAAAACACCTACTAATAATGCCCTATCGATGTATTCAAGGACATCTTTTTCATGGTTTTGAAAAAGAACACAGCAGGAAATTGCTCTGTTACTATTTATAGCAGCAAATCTATTTATATCGAGATGGTTCCAAGAATTTATGGGCCAGTTCAATTTATAGAATTACGTTTTCTGAAATGATAAATATTTAAGAAAACAAATACAGGTAGAGTTTAATCGATTATATTTGTAAATTCGAGATCAGTACAGTTATTTGTATGCAAAATGTTCCTGTGAACAGAGAAGCAAATACAGACAATCCGAAGTTACTTCCTGACATTCATATTGATATTAACCCCCTCCAGGCGCTTATTAAAGGTGCCTTACCGATGGAAGAGAGGTGTTGGCTGGTACAGCTTATTAAAGGAGCCGTACCGATGGAAGAGAGGTGTTGGCTGGTACAGCTTATTGAAGGAGCCTTACCGATGGAAGAGAGATGTTGGCTGGTACAGCTTATTGAAGGAGCCTTACCGATGGAAGAGAGGTGTTGGCTGGTACAGCTTATTGAAGGAGCCTTACCGATGGAAAAGAGGTGTTGGCTGGTACAGCTTATTGAATGAGCCTTACCGATGGAAGACATGTGTTGGCTGGTACAGCTTATTGAAGGAGCTTAGTGCAGCTTATTGAAGGAGCCTTACCGATGGAAGATAGGTGTTGGATGGTACAGCTTATTGAAGGAGCCTTACCGATGGAAGAGAGGTGTTGGCTGGTACAGCTTATTGAAGGAGCTTTGTGCAGCTTATTGAAGGAGCCTTACCGATGGAAAGAGGTATTGGATGGTACAGCTTATTGAAGGAGCCTTAGCGATGGAAGAGAGGTGTTGGTTGGCTGGTACAGCTTATTGAAGGAGCCTTACCGATGGAAGAGAAGTGTTGGCTGGTACAGCTTATTGAAGGAGCCTTACCGATGGAAGAGAAGTGTTGACTGGTACAGCTTATTGAAGGAGCCTTACCGATGGAAGAGAAGTGTTGACTGGTACAGCTTATTGAAGGAGCCTTACCGACGGAAGAGAAGTGTTGGCTGGTACAGCTTATTGAAGGAGCCTTACCGATGGAAGAGAAGTGTTGACTGGTACAGCTTATCGAAGGAGCCGATGGAAGAGATGTGTTGGATGGTACAGCTTATTGAAGGAGCCTTACCGATGGAAGAGAGGTGTTGGCTGGTACAGCTTATTGAAGGAGCCTTACCGACGGAAGAGAAGTGTTGGCTGGTACAGCTTATTGAAGGAGCCTTACCGATGGAAGAGAAGTGTTGGCTGGTACAGCTTATTGAAGGAGCCTTACCGATGGAAGAGAGGTGTTGGCTGGTACAGTCCTCTGGATAATTTCTCAAATCTGTATTGTCAAATATAATAGATAATCCTTTATGGCGGCAGGGAATAAGTACAGGAAGGAGACACGAGTTCATAAACGCTCTAGTTTATCGATTTATGTTGTCGCGCTAGAACGCCGCCATTTACTATTTTATCGATACAGGTAAATCGATCAATTAAAAGTTTAGCCAACATCTCAAAATAGGCAGTTTTTACAGCCTCTTTTTTACGGCTTTCTGTTATAGTCAACATCACGAAATTACCTTCTTGGCAAAGATAAATATGTCTACTATTCACTTTTTGTTATTATTAATGCCTAACATAAACCGTACTTCGTATACTTACTCCCTGAATGTATGTCCTTCAATCCGTTTTGTCTTGCCCTTAACGGTTTTCAGAAAAGTCATCGAGTACATTTGAGATTAGCTCCTTAGGTTTAACTTATATATTATATTGATATATTATATGCATGAACATGTCTGTGTTTTTTCTAATTACACCTATCTACGCTTTCTCAAATGTAAGGGGTTAACTCGGTGGGGATTATTCTTTATTTACACTGTCCTGGTGAGAGTGAGGTTTGGTGCACCTTTGAACCGGTTTAAACTCACCGGATGTCCCTTTTGCCACTTTTCCAAGGTTGCCAACCCTTATATTTTGTGATGAGCTTTTTTATTGAATGTGTTTGTAATCACCTTAGCGTTGTAATACATGTGAATGCTACTCTTCCTGCTCTATCAGCAGCGTTTTACACATCAGTAACATATACATAACAATTCAGTTACATGCTACATATCAGTTACACATCAGTAACATGTGCGTAACACATCAGTTACATGTGAGTTACATATCAGTTACACATCAGTAACGTATGCATAACACATCAGTTACATGTGAGTTACATATCAGTTAAAATCAGTAGCATATGCGTAACGCACGAGTTACATATCAGTTACACATCAACTGTATGTCAATTACACATCAGTTTCATATTAGTTACACATCGGTAAAATGCCAGTTATTTATCTGTTACACTTCAGTAACACGTCAGTTAAACATCGGTAATACAACCGTTGCATGCCAATTACTCATCAGTAACATATCCGTTACACATCAGTTATACATCAGTTACATTTCACTAACATATCAGTGACATATCAGTTACATACGAGTTACACATCAGTTAACAATCAATAACATATCAGTTAAAAATCAGCTACACATCTTTTAAAAATCACTCACTTTATCAGTTACACATCAGTTACATACGAGTAACAAATTAATAACACATCAGCTACACATCAGTAATATATCAGCTACATGCAGTAAAATATTTTCTTAACTTGTTTTTTTTATGACACCTGTTACGGGCAAATGTCACTTCGACAACGTTACAACCTATCCAATTGCAATGTGAAACATTTTGGTTACAAAGTATGTGTATTACTATAGACTGACGAAACCCTAATAATATGTAATAATTAATTATTTAATTATTTTGGGTTAATGCATTTTGTGTTGCGTCAGTCACTTGCCCTTAACCTACTTTATTATTATGTCTCGCATCTTCCTTTGCACAAATACAATTAATGCGACGATGAAGTCTAAATTTGCAACTTCATCTATCATTTTAATAGAGTGATAATAAACGTTTGCGTTGTAAAAAATGTCCCTAAAACGGCTGTTTAACCGGATTATTTTAAAGGGACATACGGCAATCTTTATTTTTTAAAAATTCACGGCGTCCCGTTAGTTATTCTGCATAACTTGCATTTGTTCAATCATTAATATTAATTATAAGCATAGTATTAAGCAATTTATATTTTGGGATATTTTTTTTTATTATATTATTGCACCAGTAATATATTAAAAGGTGTAGTATAATAAGACGAAATAGTGAATACTTAAAATGTTTAAATGTAACCAGGGTAATAGTAAAAATGATACTGGATATATAAATCGAGACACCCATATCAAACACTTCAAGATTGCCGTGTGTCTCTTTAACGAAGCTTCAGTTAGCTACGAGGCTATGAGAACGCATAATGTACGGGTTGTTAAAGGTGACGTATTATAGGCAATCTTTAAGTAAGATGTTCTCAGTATTAAGTTAAATTTAGCGTTACTTTTACGTCCCAGATAATCATTACGTGGTCCGTGTATTAACTTTCATACCCCATCCAACCCCTTCTCCAAGAAGCGAAAACGGGGTTGGCTGTGGTATGAAATAAATCCTTAATTTCGGATTAAAAAGTTTGCATATTGTAAAATTAAACCATTTAATAGTTAATTTTAAACAGGTTAGCGATTTTTTCAGTAAAAAATGTTTTTAAACTTGTTTTATTGCCGAAATATCAGTTATAAAATCTTGCTAACATAAGCTTTCCCATCACTTAATAGAATTAAGGCGGGACCACGTAATGTGAAAAATGGATTCCAAAGCAATGTCAGTCACATGAAAATAATACGCTTATAATGTTGTTGTAATAAATGTTAGCCCTGCCAAAGGTTCAATATTTCAAAAAAATAGATAAAGCCAAAATCGAAATTATTCAAATTTAAAACGTTTTCTTTTCTTCTTTTTTTACACTAAGAGTATGAGATGTTATATTATAGCCATTTATCAATATTAACCACTGAGGGTAAAAATGTACAAATTCAAAACTAGGGGTACGCTGCTAGTCTAAGAAAATATACATCATATCTTTTTAAAAATCACAAAAACATTTAAATTTAAACAAAAGGTGATTTTTTAAAGTTTTCTCAAATGATAGACACTAATAAATTCATAGGTTTCTTCTAATTTCAAGCAACCAAGTACATTCTTACTATTTCTGTATTTGTTTCATTTGAATTTAAATGTTTTAACAGCTCACTAACACATTATATTGTTCAGAGCCACCACCCCAGAGAGGCGAAATGCATTGATACATAGGAATCCGGGAATCATGCCCTAATCTTATAGTCGAACTGATTCCTACGGTAACGTCTCCGTGGCCGAATGGTTAACGACGTTGTGGGGTAAACCTTCGCATCCACCACAAAAAAATCGACCGTCATATATAACCTTACATGCGTTGAAAATGACGTAAAACACCATACAAAAAAAAAAGATTCCTATGGTTCGGTTACGTGATCGGAGACGTTGACGGTTTACGGCCCCATTCGGCGGCGCCGGCGAGACTGGAACTACTTTATTTAACATCTAGCGTACTACGACTTCGTTTTCAGCATACCTTTCATCTAATATTTAATAAGTCTTTGCCACAACTAAGTATAAGCTTTGTCGTACGGAGTAAACACACATAATTACTTAATGATTTTAGCTGATACTTCTTTCTACGGGATAATGACAGATAATAGTAGATAAGTACTCTTGCAAGCTTTAATCTACTAACTACTGCTATAATGTTACATAGTTTATTGATAATATGTGTTTACAAACAACAAATCAATCAAATCCTCGAATGACGGAGTTGACTTTTATATTGACACCAACATTTAACAACTGAAAAAACAAATTAGTCAAATAAATCCAATGACGGATTTGACTTTTGTTGACGAAAGCTATAATTGAATTGTTGACTGAAATGGCCTGTTTAGAATAGGACTAAACAAAGTTGTATAATTCTGATGACGTAGATCGACCGGTCATCCGATAGTACTAGTTTCTGACCATATGTTGTATTAAGAATTATGTTTTATGCCCTGGGTTGCTTCAACTTATTTTAGAATCATTATTGTGAAGACGTTCCTACATACGTGATAGTTTCATATATCCACATGTAAATGTTAGTCATGAAACTGTTACCTTTTTTTTTTGGATGTTACCTGTTTTTTGTTGTTTTTGTTGCTGTTGGGTGGGTTTTTTTGTTCTTTATTTGGTGTTCTTTTTTCTTTTTTTTTTAAGCTTTGATGATATTGTTTTTATGTTTTTATGTCTGTTTTTGCGTTATCTTATTATTGTGTTTACATTTAAATCGACTTGTAAATGTATGTATATATGATGAAAATGTTAAAATGACTTCTTCTTTTTATAAACAACATTCAATTCAATTCAGTTTCATTCTATCTATAACTGACAGCATAGGACAACATATGTTGTATATTGTATCGTAATGAGTATATTGACTGAGGTTGCAAAAAAAAAGGACTTTTATGTTTAATCAACAGCTGTTTACTTTAACTTGGTATCACTAAATATACGAACTGGTTTGACAAACCATGACGATCATATAACACCATAGATAGATAGATTATTTCTTATTTATAAAAGGTCCTATGAGGGCGCCCGTAGCCGAGTGGTTACAGTTGAAATCACTTGCCCCTCGCCGCTGTTGGTTCGAGTCCTCATGGGGCTAGGAATCTTTATATCCTGCTGGCTTCCGAAACGTCGGTGGTTCTATCCAGGTGCCGGTCCGTGCACGAACATTTCCCGGAGGGGCATTGTGGTTCTACCCAGGTGTCGTCCCGTGCATGAACATTTCCCGGTGGGACACGGTGGTTCTACCCATGTGCCGGCCCGTACACGAACATATCCCGGAGGGTCACGGTGGTTCTACCCAGGAGCCGGTCCGTGCACGAACATTTCCCGGAGGGACACGGTGGTTCTACCTAGGTGCCGGCCCGTGTACGAACATTTCCCGTAGGGGCACCTGGGGTCTTCCTCCACCAATGGAAGCTGGAAAGTCGCTATATGACATTACCTGTTGGTGCGACTATGAACTCCAGTTCCATTATCAGTCATTCTTAGATCTTCAACATGCATTATATATACGTACATTTAAACACGCTCAAGAGACCACCTGTTTTAATAGAACGCCAAATGGTATTGTTTAAAACTAAACTGCACCTGCGTTTAGAGACCAATTAGGTGTCTCTTTATTCAGGTTTGGCTACACATCAATAGGTGGTCCTAAAATATAAGCAATATTCAGTTATCAATTTAAATAGTACACATTTGTTTCTGATCATAGTTATATCAGTGTATTATACATGTCAGTGTTCATCCCAAAACTAGCGTGGTGAATAGCAAACCACTATTAAAGGGACGCGCAGCAATCTTGATTATTTCCAAAACTCGCGGTGTCTCGTAAGTTTTCTACATAGCTTACATATTTGTAAATCAGTATAACTATGTCGATTTGTTATATATGCAGTTTGACAACTTAATTAAACATGACGATCATATATTGTATCTATTAGATATCAACCAACACATTAATATATCTCTACATGTTTAGTCACCTTCTCCGTGAATTCTGAATTGCAAATTGAGACATGTTCATGCATGTCGCTATTTTTACTATATATATACATTTTTTTTTGTTGTTGTTGTTGTTGTTGTTGTTTTCTTTTGTTTTGTATTGTTACAGGCTGATTGGTTGTTTGTTTGTTCTTCGTTCTCAAGTAAGAAGTAAACATTGTTACTTTGTATATCCTTTGCATCTGATATGCATTATACATGTATGTACGAATCTTGCTATGTCTGTTAAGAAAAATGTGTATGTATATATTGTATGATCACATAGGCCTATGGTTTACTGATTTTGAAATAAAGCGCTTCTATAAAAAAAAATATATAACACCATAGACTTCATATTTATAAAAGGTCCTACGACGAGTGGTTACAGTTAAAATCACGTGCCCCTTGATGAGGTAATGACTCATTACCTACGTCAATCACAGTATATGCACGTGCACAATGTTCATTTACTTGACAATATGTACGTAATTCTTTAAAGTTTTAAAATGTAATTCTTAAAATTTTAATATTTGTATTATTAAAAACATATACTATTGACGAGTTTTAAACATTACACATCACCTAAAGGTTGAATCAGTCTTAATCAATGTATCTCAAATAAAACCTTTTTAGAAAGATCATGAAGTTTCATATTTTATTTATGTTATTTTGTCTGAGGACCATATGTTAGACTGGCTTGTAGCCAAATATGTTATCCTCTTGAAATAAAGATATTATAATTATTATTATTATTATTATTATTTATTTGAATACATTTTTTCATATTACTTAAATTGTTGATCATGCGACATGATATTATTATAGGAGGTTCGGTAGATTTATGTTGTGTAGTTCTCACGCATAGTAGTTCTCACGCATAGTGTCACTTATAATGCCCTGCAGACAATGAAAAACTGAAGTAATATTAAAACACGATATGTTTTGTAAGACAAAGGTGTTATTTGTTTTCATTCTGCGTAAAGAATAGTACAGTTTAAGGCGATATTTTATAATAAAAGATAAAACACTTTGATGAGGTAATGACTCCATTAGCACGTATCTATTAAAAATGTAGCTTGTAAAACCTGGTTATATAGATCTACACATAGAGGATATGATATGAGTTGTCATTTAATACAAAATTTTATTAAACGAGTTCAGGAATTTGTTATTAAGCGAGCCTCTGGCGAGCTTAATAACAAATTCCTGGACGAGTTTAATAAAATTTTGTATGAAATGACAACGAGTGTCAGATCCTTTTTATCACATGAATTTTGAAATTTCGAATTTGAATTTTTGAAATTTTGAATTTTGAATTTTGGAATTTTGGAATTTTGGAATTTTGGAATTTTGGAATTTTGGAATTTTGATTTTTGATTTTGAATTCTTTGAATTTTGAAATATTGAAATTTTGGAATTTGGAATTTTGAAATTTGGAATTTTGAAATTTTGAAATTTTGAATTTTGAAATTTCGGTCGCCTTGTATTACACATGGTTAATATAAGGAAATACGTAATGGGTATATTATACGGAATACAAGCAGTTTCATGTGATAAATATATATCCATGATGGTTATAAGTGATTACTTCATCATTATCTATTTGAGACATATTTGCAAATATACAAATTGTGAGGAAACAAAATTGCGTATCGCCGGGAGGAGTGTTTTATACATGTGAACGGATGGCCGGAGGTTTACAGAATAGAACAGAACAGATATTGTATTTAGACTTGTACAAAGTACATCGTCATTCAGAACATATATACAATATACGAATATAACAAAGTCACGTAAACAGAGTATATAAATCAACAGTCAGTATAGTTTACATCATCATAGTTAGAGGATGAACAATATTATATGTATACTAAGCATTCAAAATAGAAAGTCTAACATTTAAACACATGTTATATACCTCGCTAAATTTAGTAATATATCATTGTTTGAAGTGTTCATCAATTCTATATATTTGAACATAGATGGCAGTACTGGTTCTACCAGGAAATAAGTGGGTGGTCTGCCTCCAGCACTAAACTATCGACAGTCATAATCGCCAAAACACGTGCTGATAATGACGTAAAACATTATTCAACCAACCAGCCCTTTAATAAAAAGTACTTCCTTCGGTTAATTCGGGTGCGTTTTGTAATCTAAAATGCGAATGACTACAAAAATACTCAATTAGAACCTCGATTTATTTATTTGACCTTAAAACCTAATTTCGATTCTACCATACGTTTAAATAAATGTTTGATGCAATTCAATCAACAATTCTTTGATCTATTCAAATAATTATTTATTGTGATGAGCAGATACATTTTTTATGTTAAAGTTGAAGTTAAATTAAAAGGAAGTTGCTAGTTGAAAAAACAAATCAAGATTGCCGTGCGTCCCTTAATGGTGAAATATTCACACAGAGTAATCGGTTTATTAAATATCTTACGATAAGTCTCAAATTTTAAAATCGTTCCCTTTTATCACCTAAGCATTCAATGTAGACAAGTATGTGTGCACGTAGTGCAGAAAGATCACATGTATAAGAAAATGAAATAAAGTCACGTTTATTTGAAAAGTGTAATTTATAGTGAAGCATTTAAGAAATGGATTTACGATCAAAATGGTCATAAGTTGTTTCATAAAACGAGGCCCAGGCCTGTAGATACGCTGAGGTACACCGAAGCAATTGACATGTCGCCAGTACTAAGATATCTCCGCCCTATTGTTGATGTCGGAGTTTTTTGACAATAGTTTATATAACAAAGATGCACGTGCTTTATACACGTGCCGTTGTTTGTCGGAGGTATCGTTCTGGCTTGATTGGTTGAAATGGATAAATGATTGACAACTGGCGACATGTTAATTGCCATCTGTATAATTTCGGGAATGTTCATGTATACTTTACATATAGAGATAACTAATTAAGTATTGCCAAACATGTCTTGCTTGAAACTGAAATCTTGTCAGGGACACGCACTAAAATGCAAAAAATCGCACGAAGAAATCACACGCAAAAATCGGAGTGTGGGTGGGGTGGAGTTTTGCATGCCACCGGACCTCCATAGAAAGAGATTTGCCTCGGTTAAACTGACGGGCTGGCTACGGATCTAGTTGTTTATTTCTTTGAAGCAGAAATTCAAACAGAATAATTAAATTAATTATATATTTCAATAATTGTTTAATGCTAAATATAATATTGTATTAATAATAAATAAAAAATAAAATAGGATTTGTACAAGGAAGATCAATTAAATGTATTATATTCAAGGCGATGTTCGGTTCCGAAGGTCTAAAAAGAAATCAGTGTCAGACAGGTCGACTGCTAAAAACATATCGAATGGTGCCTGTAATACTATTGTATATTTAATAAAGCGAAGAACAATATACCATACTTTCGCGCTGACACTCGATAAAATGAAAATTTAGAACATTAGTACTCTGTTATTCCGTATATTTAAACACGCTGATAACACCGAATTAAATTGAAAATAATTTAGCAGCAATTTAAAAGGAATTGATACGAGTATACAGAAAGAAGCCTGTGTCAACAAAACCGCCGATCGTGAAATGAATACAGATCACTCAATATTCATTCATAAAAACTAATTTGAAAAGTGTGGATCCATGTTATGTCCGTGCAGAGAAGACGGAGGTTAACAGTTTCTCCAGGCCGGCTCAAATAGCTAAAACTAAAGCATGTCAATATATCGCTGATGACCCTTTATTGCTATAATTATCGTGTTTACAAACTTGTAAAACGCCACAGTTCAAGCTGGGGTTCAAGGTTTCAACTGAAAGAGTAAAACACACAATGGAGTAGCTTGGAAAACCATAACGCCATACAAGAAAAAACACATCATATTGCGGGAAATTGTAAATTTTGCAATATGACCTACAGGCCCACCATGAAATATTTGACATTAATCAATGAAACGACCACATGGCGAATATAACTGTTGCAATACATACGGCATATAATTATGCAAGAGCAGGTGTCAATAGCAGGACGGTAGCCAGCCCTGTAATTTAACCGAGACAAATACCTTACTGGTGCTGTCTGTGGGCATGCCCTCGGTATTTTTTTATTATTATTATTTCTTGATGTTATTTCCTTCGTTTTAGTAATTCTCTGAGCCAAATGTTGAGTTTTAAGTTGAGCAAATATATTTCAAGACTAGTTAATTGGTTTTATTGTATGCCTGCTTCAGTGTTTGATACATTCCCTAGGCTATCGAGGCTACCGATGCAACTGCCTCGGTGTGCTTCTGTGCTTCTGTGTAGGTAAGGGGTGCCTCTTTGCAGGTACGGGGTGCCTCTGTGGGGTTCCTCTGTGTAGGTACGAGTCTGAATAGAATACATTCATTGACTCTGTCTTCGAAAATAACAAAGGTAAGAATTAAGAATTACCCTCGATTACACTGAAGTACACATCTACAATTTAATCAGCCGATGTTAGATTGTTTTCTTTACTTTTGGTATTTTGTTTTTCATTATCTCAAAACAAGACGATTCACATGTTAATATAAACAGAACATAACACTGCAGTATTTAAATATTTAAATAATATGTCCCCGTGTGGTTGCCGGGTTAGAATACAATCACTGCAAACACACCGTCACATGCAGAGGGGTAGGACCCGCCCCCCCCCCCCCCCCCCCTCCCCACTTCATCTCATTTTGTCATTTTTTGTTCATGCTCATTAAAAGTCTGATGTCATGATGCCTGCATTATTTCAGGTGCCATCTCGCTCACATCACTAAGAGCAGTGGCAGAAAAACAATAAACGTGGCTCCAGCGTAAATGGAGTGTCTACAATAGAAGTTGCAGTAACTCTGCAGTTCAGAGTGAGAAGGTCCTAGGCCCATTCTCCATATTTTATCTCGATGTACATGGAGGATGAGCCTGGCATGTTCATGCCTGTTAGGCGCCATATAACCTTTCATGTGTTGGTGCGCCTTAAAACCCAATTCAATTCAATTAAATAATATGTACATCATTGTGCGACTATATTTTTAATAGAAATAATAAAACAAAAATAAGAAAGGGAGTTGTGCTAGATATTTGAGTATGCTAAAGAGCGCCGCTAGCCAGCCGAAGTGTTGTAAAATTTTCTTCAAATCTTTGTCGTTTTTAAGGGCAGCATAATATTTTCTTAATTCTACAGTTAATTTTGCTTCAAACAAGTTTACTCGTCCGTCGGATGGGGACGTTAACCGGGCGATCCCGTGTATCGGTCTATCCTCCGAGCACGTTAAAGAACCATTAATAAGAGTAGGGCAGGTTCCCGGATTCCTATGTATCCTTCCCCTCTCTCTGGGGCGGCTCTAAATAACCTATACTGTGTTGATGAGCCGTTAAACAACATTCAATTCAATTCAAACAAGTTTAATCTCCGTATTTCATTGTATTTCCATGTATAGGACAAAACAGAACAGAACATACTTTTATTGACTTGTACATTAAGTACGCCATCATAACATATATACAACAATTACCAAATACATATTTAAATCACGTTTAACATACCAACTATATGATTAAAATACATACATATATATATAAATAGATAGACTGTTCAGCCAACATCTTTATGTAGACGAATATTTATATATTAAATTTCAGTTATGCATGCAGTATCAGCTATGCATGTTCACGTATATTTATTTATAACTTCAGAACATTTGAAATGAGTCATCAAATCTGCGTTTTAATCATACCAATCGCAAAGTCTCTTTGCTAGTTGATTATGGTATTCGCTCATGTATGCAACGCTTTGAAGTCGATATTAAAGGTGGTGTTGTGTATGGCTTAGACTACCAACATCATAAAGAGTGTCGGCCAATGTTTAATTAGTACTCATCAGTACGCATTAGTACAGTATAATATGATTTAGTAAATAAATAAATAATTCTTCATTTGAAATCAAAATAATGCAATCTTAATTGAATGAAATTATATGCTGCAATCTATTATACATCGTATATGATGACTTAGGGTATCCCCCTTTAACCTGCAAATATAAGTCATTTAAAGATGAAAGGAAAATAAATTAGCTATCCATGTTTGTTTTTTATTGGGTTACATGTAAGTTAGGTACTTGGAAATGAAAAAGGAGATAACGTCTTGTTAACACATGTAAGGCTATTTTGGGAAATCGACCACATAGAGGGATTAAATGAAGGATGACGATATTGCATCAACTAATTCAATGCCTCGGACCCGGGTGTGTGGGGAGGATTCGGGGCAGAGGTCTGCAGCTCTAACGCATAATGCCCTATCCACTGGTTTACTGAAGCCCAGTGGATAGGGCATTGTGCGTTAAACGTGTGTCTTTGGAGGCAAAATACAAAAATGTTCATATAATATGCTGTACATAACAGATAACGATAAACAATCAAACGTGATGCAAAACATGTATCAAGTAAATGTTCATCATGATGTGTGGGATGTCTCGCTACGTAATTTAACGTTTCACAGTGGTTAAATATATTTAAACAATGAGGAAGTGTTGTGTGTTTACTTACATGTATAAATATCTGCATTCTTACTGGATATCTCATGAACTATATACTACTTAACTTTTATAATCGGTCACTTTTTAAAGAATTATATATGTTTTAATAATTCATATTTTAACTGGCGTCGTTTAATAAATATCGCTAGTGACTTATACAACTTAATCTGCCTTGCTTGGACTAAAACTTTGTTGATAAACTTAATAAAATATTGGTATGTGTTTCGGTGATTTCCAGTTTTTAGTATTCGTGTTATTTTCAAAAAACCTGGGTGACCGATTATACAAGTTGAGTAGCGTATATCGTTTTATATGAATAGAAACTGCCCAAAATTCCAATTACTAGTATGTCCTTTCTTTATTCTTCATTTGAATCCTCCTTCTCTCCGGTGGCTCAAATATCCTAGTAAATAGTAAGTTTTGCTTGGGCTTTCTTTAAGGTAGCTTTCATATTTTAGCATTGAATTTGAACTGCGGTCTCCTAAGAAATATATAAGATATTACGCTATAATACGTGAGAAAGGGTCGATTCTTACGGAAGGAGGTTGGTCTGCCTCTATCACAAAACAGTCATATGGCCTAACGTGTGCTTAAAATGACGTAAAAAAAAAACATTTAAACAAACAAACAAAACAAACAAACGTAATAATACATGATCTACGCTGTAAATGGATGGTTGGTCTGTACTATGCATGCGTTATGTATTGGCGCCATATCGCCGTTTTGAATTGATGCAACACACAACTCTACCGAGTTAGTTTATAACTGACCTATTTATTTTCACAAATTACTATTAATTATTTATCACAAATGAATTTGTCTACTCAGATATTCGTTTCATAAAATATGAATGAACATAAATGTATTAACAGATCACGGCTGTGGTTTGTTTGGTTATAATATTTACTGGGATGTTTGTTTTGTTGGTTTTGTGGAATTTTTGTAAGAATGCCTTTCATTCGAGTTAAAGTATCTGCGCACATATGCACATTTTATAAGTGTAATCCCTGTTATGTTTGCGATGGTTCACGTTTTCCTTTCAAATGTACATAATTATAGTCAACGTATAGTAAAATGCTTAACCAATTAAAATAGAACGTGCCTCGTCTACAATTCTGGCGTCGTCCGTACTAACATACCATTATTGTATGTAAAAGTGTATATATTTTCAACTATAATCATTTTTTTATAACAGTTTCTGACAATTTGCCTTTGAATGCTTGTTTAGTATTAGTGTATAGGGCCCAGTAGTCCAGTGGACAGCACGTTCGGCTCTTAATCCGGAGAAAATATCATAGGTTCGAGCCCCACTGTCGCCACTGGTTTACTTCGGCGAGTCATTGGAGAAGACACTTGCCTCGTCCGTCGGATGGGGCCCGGGCGGTCCTGTTGATGCTCCAAGAACGGCAAATACCCATGGAAAACTATTCGATAGTCAGAGTACGGCACGGTTCCCGGATTCCGATGTGTCTGGAGAGGCTCGAAATTACGAGCTGTTAAACGACACTTCAGTTCAATTCCAACATTCCACTTAAACGGTCATTTACTAGTTTATCTCATTTTCTAAAACTCCACTTAAACGGTCATTTACTAGTTTATCTCATTTTCAAAAACATAAGGTTTGTGTTCACCGTGTAACTAGCTTCAATTTTAGCAGCTGTCGTCAGCAATGTTTACTTATATTGTTTACTTTAACAGTTTATAAATGTCTTCATCTCGACCCCTGGTGTCATTCGATTAGATTTAGGGCGTATGAACTGTAATGAAGTGTCGAGGTATGGGGTAAAGCAAACTGATCAAAGTATGCTAGTATTTAGCAATAGGGACACTATGTTAGATTGCGGTTTGATTGACATATTGTCAAAAAGTAATGATATTTTACATAGCATCTTATCAATGGCGTGTTTGTGTTGTGTGTAGGTGCGTGAGAGAATATGATCGTATATTTCGCAATTAAATCAAATAGCAAGGCCATCCTTAAAAAAAAGAACGGAATTTTGTAAGACGTGTCCACGACGGGGGACAAGTGCGTTTTAGACGGACACACGGCAATCTTGAGTTGTATTCAAGCATTTTAAAGGGACACAAGGCGATCTTGAGTTGTATTTAACCATTACAATTAGCACCTAGATTTACTTCCTTATTTCTTTATTTATTACTTAGATATATGCCCGTCTGATTCAACAAATAAACCTCTTCTTTCCTCCTTAACCTACCCCACCAACTGCATTAATTATTATAATTATTATTATTATTATTATTATTTATTTATTTATTATTATTATTATTATTATTATTATTATTATTATTATTTATTTATTTATTTATTTATTTATTTATTTATTATTATTATTATTATTATTATTATTATTATTATAATTATTTATTTATTTATTTATTTATTTATTATTATTATTATTACTAACTAACGGTTTCCTACTAAACTATATTATGAAATTCTCACCACGAGTCTTGCGTGACTCCATATGTCTCATAATCACGTAATTTGATCTGAAGAATAAAAGGTGTTGTTGTTTTTGTATTAATCCTTCCTCATTTTGACATTTAAACTTCTTGTATATAATGATAATTTCTTCAAAATTGGCATTCAAGGTTAGAGAATTCTAGTAGGGCATTTTTTTTATAAACTGATTGTTGATTATAATTTTAATCTTAAGCCATATCTAAAACTCGTAAACATACCAAAGTTTAGACAGGCAATGTCAAAGTCACGTGTGTCCTCTCATACCCTTGAAATAGAAGCTGGCAGATGGCAAAAACCAGTCAGTAAACCAATACATGAAAGAACATGCGTCGTCTGCAATACACTTGAAGACGAATATCACTTTGTTATTGAATGTAGCATGTTAAATGAAATAAGTAATTATTACGTAAGTAAATATTTTTGGAAGATACCTAATATGATCACATTTTTAGAACTTTTCAAATGCGAATAAAAAAAGATACTGCAAAACATTACCGTCTTTATAATAAAAGCCTTTGAAATTAGAAAAATGAATGGTGTATCAGTAATACATTTACAATAGCCGTTTTTTTTATGTTATTCTAAAGTTGCATGTTTACGTTATACGTGTATATGCATATATTACAATTTTATACAATTTGTGACCCGTCATTGACGTGTTATATTTCGATAACATCGCAAAAAATGAAAAACAATCCTTAAATACTTTTCTGTTACTTATGTTAGTTGTTAGTATACTGTTACATATATATATATGTTAGTTGTTAGTATACTGTTACATATATATATATGTTAGTTGTTAGTATACTGTTACATATATATATATGTTAGTTGTTAGTATACTGTTACATATATATATTTCACTATCGCTGTCAAGTTTATATGTATTTGTTGTATCCTCACGGGTCTTATGGCCCACTGGAATTATCTGAATAAACATTTTTAATATTGTTGAATAAAACAAATAGAGGTTCTTCAATATTCTACCATTCTACCTCAAACTATGCGCACTATATCCTATTACTTCCTTAACAAAACTTATGTACATGCCTTATCGAAATATGAAAGACATTATCAACCTAGCCCTGTCACTGAAAATACTTTCTGAAGTTACTAAAAGCAAACATATACTCTTATATGACGATTTTATGTACCCAGATAGTAACCAGGATAACGTATCCATAAACGCGGGATCTTCGGACATAGAGGTTCAACAGGCCCTTATCGACCTCTGGGTGGGGCATGGACTCAGCAAGATACACGAGGAGCCCAGCCCACTCGGTATAGAAACACCCTACACTTAGTGATTACAAATCACCCGTCCCTGGTAAATCTCTGGAATTAGCGATCATGCCGTAGACTCTGATACTAAACTTCACAGTATGTAAAGCAGAATTAGCAATTATCGCAAGTATGCTGAAAACTAACGGGAATCTGTGAGTTTTTAAAAAAATCAAGATTGCCGTGTGTTTCTTTAAATACGTGTCCATGCATATTTACACAGTAAGACCTCATTTCTCTTGCTTATATATTGCTACCATATCATCCCTAATTTGTAGATAGTTTTATCTTTATACGTTTACATTATTTTTAATTACTACTTCAGTCTTTCATGATTCATCGGTTTTTGCGCACAATGTGTCGACGTGCCATAAAACACCATTCATTCATTCATTCGTGCTTGGAAACCAATGTATTGGCTAACAGGTGTTCTTGTAACTATCTTATCACTGTACGACAGACATGCAACTGTATTTAAGCTATTTAAATATTAAAAACCAACGTAGTTTGTAACTTCAATGAATCTCTTAATATTGAAAACCCAAACACAAATATTTAAACATTCCTTACTAAATTTGTCCTTAAACCTTTTCAATATGAGGCTATCAGAGTTTTGTCTCAGACCTTCAAATAGAGACTAGATCCATCCAAAGGTCACTTGTCGTTCTTGAATTAGTTTTAACTGAATAGCGGATATTGTATTCAACCAATACCCGTTCATTCAACGATTTTTGGTCCAATTTTTAATAGGTCACTTTTAAAAGGTTGTAAGTGCCAACGTTTTATCCAGTTTAATCCATTCATAAAACTTATCAATTGTACTATTAGTATACAGGGCTCCTTATGCTTGTGCGGACGAGAGCAAACATCTACCCACATTTTACGGCGGTTATAACGGCCATACACACCTTCAAAAATCTACAAAACCTTTAGAAAACAGCACATAATTGTGGCGACTTAAACTATTAGTTTCATTCATTCATAACTGAAATAAAAATCCAACCACAAAAATCTGTCCATTTAGAACACATTATTTATTTTTTTCGACCCAGATAAATACCATGAACTATGTAAAATCGTTCCATTAAAATATTTAGGCTAAGAATTCGGGATCGGCAATGGCATCAATGGCTATACCGTTATTAATGATCGACGTCAAGCGGGCGGTCAAATACAATTAAGTCAGCCGTTTGTATGACATCTGGAGTGAAACCCTATAACTGAAGATCAATTAAAAATTAAAATTTAGGACACTCAGTTTTAAAACCTTGGGTGGAAACCTTACATAATTGATGAAGGTCTGAATAAAGAATACCTATCTTGGGGGCCGCGGTTGTTCAGTGGTTGTGGATGTTTAACTCTTAATCCGGAGGTCGTAGGTTTGGGTCTCACTGGTACTGCTGGATTTCTTCGTGGTCCATGAGCAAGATAATTCCCTGAGCCTCGTACGTCGGATGGGGGCATACGCCGGGTGGTCCCGTGTATCAGGCTATCATCATGGCACGTTTAAGAACCATACATATATATTCGTTAGTAAGAGCATGGCAAGGCTTCCGGATTCCTAGGTAGCATTCCATTTACTCCGAAGCGGCTCGAAATTACTACATACCCCGTACGACCGTGGGAATAATGCCTCATTTCGTGCTGTGGCATGTCAACTACCGCGGCGATGGCAATGCTATCAATGGTATCATGCCGACAGAGGTGTTTGTTTAGTTCAAACATTGTATTGCGTCTATACGTTTAGGTTTAAATACACTGTTCGTTTCATAGCTAAATGTTCATGTTTAAAACATGTAGAAAACACAAAATTCATATGGACACTAGCTAACTTACTGTTTCATGAAGCAATTTGAAAAAAATGGATGTTTGGTTACCTATAAACAAAAGAAGAACTTTAAGCAAGTTTTCAAACACTGAAACAATCGTCAACATTTGTTCAGCCTCCCATTCAGTCATACCCAGTCTACATTCTAATCTAAAACTGGTGTTATGCATCCAATATATCAAGAACATGTTCGGAATACAGACACAGATAACAGAAAACTGTCAAAAATATCAATCAAAAAGTAAGTAAAACATTTAGCACTTATACAATAAACCAAATTGCTAAGTATCAACCTAAGAATATGTCAATAATATTCTCATTGTTTTGTGTATTTTGAGCTTGATTAGAGATACGGTTAAAACTGCAAAATAACGACTGTAAATCGTCTGCTCTGATTGCAGGAACATATTTTAAAACTTTTAAGTCAATGTGTTTTCTTAGAAATAAGTTATAACACTTATACAACTGGGTATATAGGATTTTATTAAGTACTTCCAATTAGTGAAGCTTTTGATGTTCCTAATTCTAAAATATGCCAGTTAAAATTATTTTGACATCATGTTTTACTAGCATTACCACTACAAATGCGTTTGCAAAAGACATTTTCGAAATATTTAATGTTAACGCTGAATTACAGTTACTTGAATTTCAAACACTATTCAATGTAAAAGGAGGTAATTTAAGATTATCCATATTTCATTTATTTATACACGGAAATGGGTCAAATTTTTATTTTTTTCTTCTATTATTTCATGCCAATTTTAAGAATTTTATATCTTTAAGCGATCTTTGACTCGTCTTATGTGTTTTATCAGTACATTTCACGTTTTCATATGAAGGAAGGGTAACTCTCAAAAAATGTAACAATTTAAACAAAAAATAAATGTTTCACAAACTATGGGTCAAAACAAAATACTTATCATATATCTATTCTAAAATATATTTAAAATAAGAAAATTAGTTAAGATACAAAAGTTGATACTTAGCACTACCTTAGCAATTTTGTTCAGTGTATAGAACAACTTTCGACAGCACCAGGCGAGCACATCCGGTCGATTGCTTTAGCGCAACACTAAATGGTGTCGAAGGGGAAGACAACCAAGAACTTTCGATCTTCATGCAAATTATCTGGCGAATCTGAAAGAGATGCAAATCGCAATGTGCACATAGCAGTTCCACCCCAATAGACTTTTAAAACTCCATACAAAAGTATAAACATGACCAAAGATAACAAATTTTGCACATAATTGTTTTAGTATCAAATGAACTTCGGCAAACTCGTATTAAATCAATTAAATCATTATCCTACCTGTGAGGATCGTACCTCGTATGGTTTTAAGCCGGTACTTAGGGGCGTGAAAGGCGTTGCTTCTTACATTACCTCGTATACCTCTCATGAACAGACTCAATAAAACCGAGTCTGCTACTTTACTCTCTAAGTTGTGTTTGTTGCTTTCAGAGGATCACCTTTATCAGTATTTATTAACATTCACACTAGCCTTCGTTTAGTGCAGTGTGGCGACTGTAAAAAGTCTCCCCGTGCTACGAATCAGTAGTGTCATTTTCTAGACGAAAACTATTGTATATATAGTTACTATATAAAGCAGGGTCCCAATGAACAGTACATGAAAAATGCTTATTAATAAATGCAGACAATTCTCAAGTGTTTGCGTCTGTGTGATCAAGATCGATTCAGGACGTTTCGGCATCAAACCATTACGACACCTAGACGATTCGGCACCTAGACGTTTCGGCATCAAACCATTTCGGCATTCTCTTTTAATTTTTACCCTATTCGTTTCGGCACCCATTTATATAAATTTAAGTATTATACTAAAGTAAAAAAGTAAAGAAATTAAATATTTTCTATAAGATCACTTATAATTCATTTAAAATGCAAAGCTGATTGCCTTAACGGCAACTCCGAAGCGGTTTTGAGCCTGAATACAACTAAAACATGAACATAAATAGGGCCCATATGATAATCACTTGTAAAATTTAAGTAAATATGACTTTTATATTATATTGTAGCATGGTCACTGAAATTCCCTTTGTAATAGCTCAGGTGTAAATCGTTTAATTGAAAATACTTGAATATGTTCCCTTTAACATGTATAATAATGTATACCTAAGACCAAATAAAAACTTATCTCTATTCATACAGTATCTTTTAATTCTTCGATTTACCTTCCTGTCATCTCCATATCGACGACTACAGGTATGTGACTTGAACAAAGCCCCCACAAGCTAACCCATCATTAAATATTGTCTACATATAACGCATGCGTTGTACTTTTCTTGTTAATTTTGGGACCAACGAGCCCAATATAGGTGGTTTTGAAGTAGAATACCGCTTAAGCCGGTACTATGGGGCGTGAAAGGTTTTGCTTCCAACATTACCTCTCATGAACAGACTCAATAAAACCGATTCTGCTTCTTCCTTATTTGTTTGATGCTTCCAGAGGATCACCTTTATCAGTATTTATTTATATTCTGTGCCTACCATAGAGCTATTCCGCGGCCTATAAAAACAAAGGTAGGAATGCAGTAGGACTCCATCTGAACTATACGTCGAGGTTTATGAAGACATCATGCAATGCCTGTATAAACAACTGCAATATTTCATTTGAGACTAAACCTTAAATGCCACACCTCCATGCATAACACTTGCAAAAGAAAAGGATATCACGCCGATCTAATCACGTTTTGTAACGACTGTATATTTTTTACTGACATGTTATTTTTGAATCATTATTTTTTCTCTTGTCTTATGTCTCTTGTCTTGAATCGCATTAGGTATTTGGAAACTTAGTTTTATGCATGGAGGTGTGGTATTTAAGTTTTTAAATATGGCGGTTGTTTATGCAGGCATAACCTGTTAATCCCGGTGAGTAACCTAGGATAGCACATACTACACAGTGCACAATAAGGAGTCAATAAGGAGTCAATTTTAGATTTATTCAATACCATAAGGCATTTAAGTATAACGTTAAAAGTCAACAATCAAGAACAGAAATCCACACATGCCTGTTTACTTACTAACCTTTTTAAATAAACCTGTCCTTGCGCAAAAGTAGGCCTACATCCAGTGATTTATATCAACTGGGTTAAGTAAGTGCGCATTCAGGTCGCATGCAGACATTTTAATTTGTTTTGTCCTGACACACACCCAAATATATACTCAGTTGCAAAGGAAAGTGTACACTGAGTTTTGTTTAGATTTAATTGTATAAAGTTTTTTTTAGAATTAAATTATCAAATTCCAAAATGAATATGCCATGTTTTGTACCAAAGTTTTTTTCATTCCATTGCCAATATCATGTTGTCATTTGTTGTTCAATAGGGTGAATCAGTACGGCACTGTCGCTTGATAAAGAGGATAGGGTGTAAAGTAAAATGTTCAAAGTGTACACTTTCTTTTGCAACTGAGTATATATGATGGCGCCGTCATGCAATTGTTAGTACTTTGGTTTGGTAATCCAGTGATCGTGCGTGTAATCCATCGATCGTGCGTGTAATCCAGGGATCGTGCGTGTAATCCAGAGATCGTGCGTGTAATCCAGGGATCGTGCGTTTTATCCCAGCCAGGGCCAACTTTGGATTAATTATCGAAATATTTAGACAAATGTATTTGCCAACACCTGACCAGCTTTCCGATGAGTCCTAAAGCCGTAGCCTAGCTCTCACAAATGATCGATGCAACACAGCGATTGTTAAGACATACGTTTACGACACAAAAAAAAACGTGTTAATGATTTACAATTCTAACCCTAGCCAAGGCCCTATCTGAGTCAATGTTGGTGCCAACATATTTTACGATTAAACAGGAGAAAAAAATATAGCCTAATGTCTAATTCGCACTGCGTTCCATAAATTCTAGAATAACTTTGCAGTATGTCAACGACGAATGCATCGGAGCAATAAACATCACTGATTATGCGCAAATTTCATCAAATCAGCCGTATTACTTCATACAATTGTTACACTGTCTTCGGGAATTTTGTAGGACCCGCTTTCTTTAAAAGTTGTCAAATGTTTACTTGAACTATTTTAAAATGATATAATCTGATGACTAGCCATTATACAGAACTACCGTGAAGCAGACGGTTAATGTCCTTGGCTAAAACCCAACACATACAATTTTAGGACAAGGTTCGTCTCGAGCTATTAACGGCTTACCTGGCGGTATAAGTGGTTGTAGATACCCTAATCAGCATTATTAAATACAAACTTAGGCTACCTTCAAGTGGCTGGGCCACAATATATAATGAGGCAGTACAAATACACGCGTGATGCCTGCGCCACACTGGGGGCCATCTTATCTTGTCATTGTCATGAGTCTCAAGATTTCATGTCGTAATGCATCATGTCTGCATGGAGTTAATGTCTCTTATATATATATATATACAATTATATGCGTAAGATTATAGTCGACATGGTAAAGACGCTGCGTTTAAAACCATATCGCCTCTCACCGCTGCGGGTTCGAATCCAACTGGAAACTCGACTTGTCGAGCTAGAAAGCGTCGATTCTTAGATATAGCGGGAGATAGGCCTTTACAGCACTGGTTCTACCCGGGGGATATGGGTGGCCGGCCTCCACCTCTAAAATATCGATAGCCACTCAGAGCCTTTAATATGCTAAATATACGTTAAACACCAATCAAACAAACGTAATATTATAATAAAGAGTGTTCGTTTCATATAAAAACTTATGAAACGAGTTAATTTTTTTAAATATTTTACGAGATTAGCTAGCAAAATAATAAGATTATTCAACGAACAGGCATGTAAGATTCTTTGTTATCAGACATCAGCTGTCTGATATATTCATAGTTATTTATAGTCTTATGACTGACTAAGTAATATTTTGACTTATAAAGGAGTGAGATGCCATGATATGATACGAGGCTCTTCCAAGTATTATCACGTTTATTAAGAAAGATCATCATAGCTTGTATATTGCCATTGGGATGAGTCTGGTCGTATTTCATTTCATACTTTCGATGCCTTATTTTTAAAATACTTCAGAATATATGTTACTTGAGTTAATATCATCCCTGTAGACAGACGTCTGCAACAAATGGGACAAGACAAGTATAACGCATGCGTTATAATTATGTAGACGATTTTTAATAATGGGTTAGTTTGTGGAGGCTTTGTTCAAGTCACATACCTTTAGTCGTCGATATGGAGATGACAGAAAGGTAAAGTGAAGACTTAAAAGATACTGTATGAATACAGATAAGTTTTTATTTGGTCTTAGGTATACATTATTATACATGTTAAAGGGAACATATTCAACTATTTTCAATTAAACGATTTACACCTGAGCTATTACAAAGGGAATTTCAGTGACCATGCTACAATATAATATAAAAAACTCCTATTTACTTAAATTGTACAAGTGATTATCATTTGGGCCCTATGTATGTTCATGTTTTAGTTGTATTCAAGAAAATAAGACACTACCACTCCAATAACTTTCTTTTTTATTAAAATAGACCATGAGATTCGCGTCGGTATAAACAAAGGATCAATCACGTTTTAAAATAAACCCTCCACAAAGGAGATGTTCCGTAAACACTGAAATTACTTTTTAAGTGCCATTCTGATAATAAAACGACCCTTCAAAGTGCATGTTTTGATTTGAGGTTATGGAGCCCTCGTTTTGAAAGTCAGATTGAAACACAATATAACTGAGAAACGCAATTAAGTAGTGCCCGCTTAAATGTGTCCTTTGGAGCGGAAATATCGCGTTTGGACTGGCCCTTTTGTGTTTAAGAGTGCCTTTTTACAATGTTTAAAAACAAAATACACTGCTCTGGGTTAATCTTGGTAGGTGAGTGTATGTATGTGTACATATGATCATAGGATTCTTATGTGTGGCAAAATTGGCAATGTACAAGTGCACATATTGTATACTTACGGTCCGCGGATTGATATCTGCATAAGTAAAACTTAACATTTAAGATCATCACTATACACCGTATGCATCATCACTATACACCGTATGCATCATCACTATACACCGTATGCATCATCACTATACACCGTATGCATCATCACTATACACCGTATGCATCATCACTATACACCGTATGCATGTCATTTCTCATTCTTGTATCTGGCATTGTGTTGCTGGAATGCGTTATCGCCGTCGATCGATCTTGATAAGTTAGTTTCAATTTGACCTCTATAAACTTTATACATCAATTGTCGGTACATTGTTGTAATTTAAATGCTTTAGATGGTTTGTATACCTTTTCTTTAAGATAAAGTTGATCTCCTCGTCAATTTTCAACAATAGAGCTGCGCAGAGTAACCATTAACAGTAGTCCAAAGGGTTGTTGTGTTCGCAAACAAGAGCATTTGTGTACATTTAAAGATTGAAGCGACAAGAAGTAGACACTACCCGAGCCCTTGCAGACGGTGGATAATAATTTGTTATCAACATCTCAGTGTCTTTTAACATAAAGTGCATACATGTTGAACTAGTGTAGAAACTGTTTATATGTTGAATGTTATGGAACTGAATGCTTCGATCCGCTTCGCGTTTCTTGCATTAAGTTCAATAGCATTCAAAATATAAAAGATACTGTGACTTATTCTGTTCGTTTAATGCAGTGAAGTCTCCCCTTACTCTTATCAGCAGTGTTACTACTTACTGATCCTTTGGGATCATCGACCCAAGCACTGTATACTACCATAAACGCAGGTACTAGAGGCTGTGATAGGCGTTGCATCATATATAACATTTCAATAAAACCAAATTCTATTGTTTGTGTTCGAAACGTATTATAGTTTAATTATTGACATGAGATATTGCGCATAACTCTCTACATGGAAAGCATATTGAACATTTTAATATCAAGAAGCGATGTAGGAACCTATTGCAATAAGTACAAACAGTAGACGCTGTGCTATACGTCGATTATGAGTATCAATAAGTGATATGAGTATCAATAAGTGAAATTATCAATATTAAGTGATATGAGTATCAATAACTGATATAAAGATCAAGAAGTGATATGAGTATCAATCAGTGAAATTATCAATATTAAGCGATATGAGTATCAATAAGTGAAATAATCAATATTATAATATTATTGCCTTTTAGTGAGGTCGATATGTGTATTGATCGACCTGAGAAAAGTGATATCGACCAAGGCGAAAGCCGAAAAATTTTGTATTTTGAAATTTTGAAGTTTTTGAAGTTTTTGAATTTTGGAAATTTTGAATTTTGAAATTTTGAAATTTTAAAATTTTGAAATTTTGAAATTTTGAAATTTTTGAATTTTTGAAATTTTTGAATTTTTGAATATTGAAATTTTGGAATTTGGAATTTGGAATTTTGGAATTTTGGAATTTTGAATTTTGAAATTTTGGAATTTTGAATATTCATGGAATTTGAATTTTTCATACTTATTTTTCACAGGTCAATATACAAAAATCAATATACGTTTTTCAGGTCAATATACCTTTTTAATTTTAATCATGTGATCAACTTTTAACCAATTGTAATCATTGAATAATTTGATTTAATAATAAAAAGTTATATGAGTATCTATAACTGATATGAACATCAAGAAGTGATATGAGTATCAATCAGTGAAATTATCAATATTAAGTGATATGAGTATCAATAAGTGATACGAGTATCAATAAGTGATATGAGTATCAATCAATAAGTGATACGAGTATCAATAAGTGAAAAGAGTATCAATAAGTGATACGAGTATCAATAAGTGAAATTATCAATATTAAGCGATATGAGTATCAATAAGTAAAATTATCAATATTCAGTGATACGAGTATCAATAAGTGATGTGAGTATCAATCAGTGATATGAGTATCAATAAGTGATCTGATTATCAATCAGTGATATGAGTATCAATAAGTGATATGAGTATCAATCAGTGATATGAGTATCAATAAGTGATATGAGTATCAATAAGTGATCTGATTATCAGTAATAAGCGATCTGAGTATCAATAAGTGAAATTATCAATATTAAGCGATATGAGTGAGTATCAATAAGTGAAATTATCAATATTACGTGAAATGAGTATCAATAAGTGATATGAGTATCAATAACTGATATGAGTATCAATGAGTATCAATAACTGATATGAGTATCAATAACTGATATGAGTATCAATAAGTGAAATTATCAGTGATATGAGTATCAATAAGTGAAATTATCAATATTAAGTGATATGAGTATCAATAACTGATATGAGTATCAATAAGTGATACGAGTATCAATAAGTGAACTTATCAATATTAAGCGATATGAGTATCAATAAGTGAAATTAACAATATTAAGCGATATGAGTATCAATAAGTGAAATTATCAATATTAAGCGATATGAGTATCAATAACTGATATGAATCAATGCGTATCAATAAGTGATACGAGTATCAATAAATGAAATTATCAATATTAAGCGATATGAGTATCAATAAGTGAAATTATCAATATTAAGCGATATGAGTATCAATAAGTGATATGAGTATCAATCAGTGATATGAGTATCAATAAGTGATACGAGTGTCAATAAGTGATACGAGTATCAATAAGTGATACGAGTATCAATAAGTGATATGAGTATCAATAACTGATACGATTATCAATAAGTGATACGAGTATCAATAAGTGAAATTATCAATATTAAGCGATATGAGTATCAATAAGTGAAATTATCAATATTAAGCGATATGAGTATCAATAAGTAAAATTATCAATATTAAGCGATATGAGTATCAATAAGTAAAATTATCAATATTAAGCGATATGAGTATCAATAAGTGATATGAATATCAATAAGTGATACGAGTATCAATAAGTGAAATTATCAATATTAAGTGATATGAGTATCAATAAGTGATATGAGTATCAATAAGTGATATGAGTGTCAATAAGTGATATGAGTATCAATAACTGATATGAGTATCAATAAGTGATACGAGTATCAATAAGTGAACTTATCAATATTAAGCGATATGAGTATCAATAAGTGAAATTATCAATATTAAGCGATATGAGTATCAATAAGTGAAATTATCAATATTAAGCGATATGAGTATCAATAACTGATATGAATCAATGCGTATCAATAAGTGATATGAGTATCAATAAGTGATACGAGTATCAATAAGTGAACTTATCAATATTAAGCGATATGAGTATCAATAAGTGAAATTATCAATATTAAGCGATATGAGTATCAATAAGTGAAATTATCAATATTAAGCGATATGAGTATCAATAACTGATATGAATCAATGCGTATCAATAAGTGATACGAGTATCAATAAATGAAATTATCAATATTAAGCGATATGAGTATCAATAAGTGAAATTATCAATATTAAGCGATATGAGTATCAATAAGTGATATGAGTATCAATAAGTGATATGAGTGTCAATAAGTGATATGAGTATCAATAACTGATATGAGTATCAATAAGTGATACGAGTATCAATAAGTGAACTTATCAATATTAAGCGATATGAGTATCAATAAGTGAAATTATCAATATTAAGCGATATGAGTATCAATAAGTGAAATTATCAATATTAAGCGATATGAGTATCAATAACTGATATGAATCAATGCGTATCAATAAGTGATACGAGTATCAATAAATGAAATTATCAATATTAAGCGATATGAGTATCAATAAGTGAAATTATCAATATTAAGCGATATGAGTATCAATAAGTGATATGAGTATCAATCAGTGATATGAGTATCAATAAGTGATATGAGTGTCAATAAGTGATACGAGTATCAATAAGTGATACGAGTATCAATAAGTGATATGAGTATCAATAACTGATACGATTATCAATAAGTGATACGAGTATCAATAAGTGAAATTATCAATATTAAGCGATATGAGTATCAATAAGTGAAATTATCAATATTAAGCGATATGAGTATCAATAAGTGAAATTATCAATATTAAGCGATATGAGTATCAATAAGTAAAATTATCAATATTAAGCGATATGAGTATCAATAAGTAAAATTATAAATATTACGTGAAATGAGTATCAATAAGTGATCTGAGTATCAATAAGTGAAATTATCAATATTAAGCGATCTGAGTATCAATAAGTGAAATTATCAATATTACGTGAAATGAGTATCAATAAGTGATCTGAGTATCAATAAGTGAAATTATCAATATTAAGTGATATGAGTATCAATAAGTGATATGAGTATCAATAAGTGAAATTATCAATATTAAGCGATATGAGTATCAATAAGTAAAATTATCAATATTAAGTGTTATGAGTATCAATAAGTGATATGAGTATCAATAAGTGAAATTATCAATATTACGTGAAATGAGTATCAATAAGTGATCTGAGTATCAATAAGTGAAATTATCAATATTAAGCGATATGAGTATCAATAAGTAAAATTATCAATATTAAGTGATATGAGTATCAATAAGTGATATGAGTATCAATAAGTGAAATTATCAATATTACGTGAAATGAGTATCAATAAGTGATCTGAGTATCAATAAGTGAAATTATCAATATTACGTGAAATGAGTATCAATAAGTGATATTATCAATATTATGTGATTTGAGTATCAATAAGTGAAATTATCAGTGATATGAGTATCAATAAGTGAAACTATCAATATTAAGCGATCTGAGTATCAATAAGTGAAATTATCAATATTAAGCGATCTGAGTATCAATAAGTGAAATTATCAATATTACGTGAAATGAGTATCAATAAGTGATATTATCAATATTATGTGATTTGAGTATCAATAAGTGATATGAGTATCAATAAGTGAAATTATCAGAAATAAGCGATCTGAGTATCAATAAGTGATATGAGTATCAATAAGTGATCTGAGTATTAATAAGTGATCTGAGTATCAATAAGTGATATGAGTAGCAATAAGTGATTTGAGTATCAATAAGTGAAATTATCAGAAATAAGCGATCTGAGTATCAATAAGTGATCTGAGTATCAATAACTGAAATTATCAGAAATAAGTTATCTGAGTATCAATATGTGATATGATCAATAAGTGATATGAGTATCAATACGTAATATGAGTTTCAATAAGTGAAATGAGTATCAATAAGTGATCTGAGTATCAATAAGTGAAATGAGTGTCAATAAGTGATATGAGTGTCAATAAGTGATATGAGTATCAATAAGTGATATGAGTGTCAATAAGTGATATGAGTATCAATAAGTGATTTGAGTGTCAATAAGCGATATGAGTATCAATAAGTGATACGAGTATCAATAAGTGATATGAGTATCAATAAGTGATATGAGTGTCAATAAGTGATATGAGTATAAATAAGTGATATGAGTGTCAATAAGTTATATGAGTATAAATAAGTGATATGAGTGTCAATAAGTTATATGAGTATAAATAAGTAATATTTACATTCACCTGATTCTTTCTGTTAAATTTCAAATCTTCACTTTTCAATGAGGCGGAGCCACTGCGCCCGTATCCAAAGTGTCTCAATATAAAAAGTATATTCCGTTGACTGAAGGAATACAGACGGTAGTTGTCTATTTTGCATATTATTTATCATAATTATTCCCTGAAGGCACGTTATTTGTGGTACTTTATTGACTGAAAAATAATTTAATATAGGACTTTGCAGTAGAATGTAAGCTATGTATGACGGTAGATTGGTTAATGGTAGAGACATGCCTGCCACAGTAGAATGTAATCTATGTATGACGGTAGATTGGTTAATGGTAGAGACAGGCCTGCCACAGTAGAATGTAAGCTATGTATGACGGTAGATTGGTTAATGGTAGAGACAGGCCTGCCACAGTAGAATGTAAGCCATGTATGACGGTAGATTTATTAATGGTAGAGACAGGCCTGCCACAGTAGAATGTAAGCTATGTATGACGGTAGATTGGTTAATGGTAGAGACAGGCCTGCCACAGTAGAATGTAAGCAATGTATGACGGTAGATTTGTTAATGGTAGAGACAGGCCTGCCACAGTAAAATGTAAGCTATGTATGACGGTAGATTGGTTAATGGTAGAGAAAGGCCTGCCACAGTAGAATGTAAGCTATGTATGACGGTAGATTGGTTAATGGTAGAGACAGGCCTGCCACAGTAGAATGTAAGCTATGTATGACGGTAGATTTGTTAATGGTAGAGACAGGCCTGCCACAGTAGAATGTAAGCTATGTATGACGGTAGATTGGTTAATGGTAGAGACAGGCCTGCTACAGTAGAATGTAAGCTATGTATGACGGTAGATTGGTTAATGGTAGAGACAGGCCTGCCACAGTATAATGTAAGCTATGTATGACGGTAGATTGGTTAATGGTAGAGACAGGCCTGCCACAGTAGAATGTAAGCTATGTATGACGGTAGATTGGTTAATGGTAGAGACAGGCCTGCCACAGTAGAATGTAAGCTATGTATGACGGTAGATTGGTTAATGGTAGAGACAGGCCTGCCACAGTAGAATGTAAGCTATGTATGACGGTAGATTGGTTAATGGTAGAGACAGGCCTGCCACAGTAGAATGTAAGCTATGTATGACGGTATATTTGTTAATGGTAGAGACAGGCCTGCCACAGTAGAATGTAAGCTATGTATGACGGTAGATTGGTTAATGGTAGAGACAGGCCTGCCACAGTAGAATGTAAGCTATGTATGACGGTAGATTGGTTAATGGTAGAGACAGGCCTACCACAGTACAATGTAAGCTATGTATGACGGTAGATTGGTTAATGGTAGAGACAGGCCTGCCACAGTAGAATGTAAGCTATGTATGACGGTAGATTTGTTAATGGTAGAGACAGGCCTGCCACAGTAGAATATAAGCTATGTATGACGGTAGAATTGTTAATGGTAGAGAAAGGCCTGCCACAGTAGAATGTAAGCTATGTATGACGGTAGATTTGTTAATGGTAGAGACAGGTCTGTCACTTATTCCTGGGTAGAACCAGTACTATATATCTCCCGCCATCCGAAAGAATAGACACTTTCTCACTTACGAGTCGAGCTTCCAGTGGGGATTCGAACCCGTATCGTCGAGAGGTAGGACAATTTCAAACGCAGCGTCATCTTGACCACGGTGGAAAAATAATATTGAAGACTGGTGTAAATCAATTAAAACACAATCTTCTCATAAACAAGTCGTTTGTCTCTTTTGAAAAATGGAAGCAAGAATGGGGGCTAGAAGTAAGTCCTATAGGTTGACTGTTAGAGATGTCAGTGAACCAGGCTCTATATAAGCGCCTGCAGACGTTTTACCACATCAAACATTCAATAAACCTGAGCATTGGACAGGGTTTTACTTCGGAAAAGAAGTTCGGACATACATAGTGGGACAAGGCTGCAGCTGGGATTATGGGAAGAGCCATCTACAGATATATACTAGTATATGGTAATCTAACGTCGTCGTCGTCGTGTCTCTCTCTCTCTCTCGCTCTCTCTCTCTCTCTCTCTCTCTCTCTCTCTCTCTCTCAATGTTTGCGAGCGCATGACTGTACAAAATGCTGTTATGTATTATTAAGAGAATATAAAATCAAACTGAAAATTGCAGTGTCACTTTTTCGGAACACACTTGAGTGTAACGTGCCATAAAGAACTTGCCCGAGAGAATTTATATCTCCCGTAGTGCACGTTCACGCAATTGTCAGTTTTAGTATTGACATAAGCTTGGCAACTTTACATTTTCATTATTGACATAAGCGGCAATCCGTGCAATAATTTAGTCAATAGGCATTGCAAAAAATGGTCATAAATGACGCTTAAGATACACATACGTGGCAACAAATAAGATATCTGGAATGCAGAGGTCAGATAAATTTGAAAGCAGGTATTAAGGATAGAACACTTCTAAGACTGGATGTAGATAACAATATAGAAATCTAAGTTACGTTAAAGTTATTAGAGTGCGAAATACTAAAAGCTTTGCAGGGAATTTCGGCGTTTTTAATTTTGACCAAAAAGGATCAGTTATTGATTTTGTTTTGAATGAGAAATATTACATGTGTTTACAAATATTTGTAATAGTATTTGTAAACTGATATATTATCAGTCATTGAGTAGATTAAGTAAATGTTGCTGAACATAGTTTTACAATTATTTGATTAAAATATTGCATTGACCTATTTCAGTTTGTTTATATTAATTTCATTTGTAAATATAGGCTCTTGCGTGGACGCTTGTTTTTACTATATCACATTACTTTCCGAAACCGATAAATACCAGGTTAACTTTACGGAAATCAACAAGGTACTGTGGGACCCAATAGAGCCCCCTTCGCATAGAGCTACCGGTGGAGCTCTATGTGAAGGGGGCTCTATGCGGGAAAGAGGATTTTTACTATTTCGCAAACTTGAAAGGTGACCCTCTATGCGAACGGTAGGCATAGCCAAACCGCATACATGTGGCGCCAATACTGATAATGAAGGGTACACTATATCGGATGTGCAGCGCCAACACTGATAATGAAGAGTACACTATATCGGATGTGCAGCGCCAACACTGATAATGAACGGTACACTATATCGGATGTACAGCGCCAACACTGATAATGAACGGTCACTATATCGGATGTGCAGCGCCAACACTGATAATGAACGGTACACTATATCGGATGTGCAGCGCCAACACTGATAATAAACGGTACACTATATCGGATGTGCAGCGCCAACACTGATAATGAACGGTACACTTTATCGGATGTGCAGCGCCAACACTGATAATGAACGGTACACTATATCGGATGTGCAGCGCCAACACTGATAATGAACGGTACACTATATCGGATGTGCAGCGCCAACACTGATAATGAAGGGTACACTATATCGGATGTACAGCGCCAACACTGATATTGAACGGTACACTATATCGGATGTGCAGCGCCAACACTGATAATGAAGGGTACACTTTATCGGATGTGCAGCGCCAACACTGATAATGAACGGTACACTATATCGGATGTACAGCGCCAACACTGATAATGAAGGGTACACTATATCGGATGTGCAGCGCCAACACTGATAATGAAGGGTACACTTTATTGGATGTGCAGTTCTTTTCTTTCATTGTCGGAAATATAAGAATAATAATTACATGTAAATGAGTTTTTTACCAATTGTTTACAAATGCTGCACTGGTGTCAGACTGTTTTTAATAAATCACTTATTTACATGAATTTACATTTTCTGTGCAACTGTACATACGAAAACTACGCGAACTATGGATATTGATTAAAAACGGTATACCAACAGAAGAAATATATAGCAAGCGGAATTATATATTTAACTAGAATATCTCTCTAAGAAAACATATATATATTTAACAACAAAGATATCGCTCTAAGAAAAGAAATATATCTCTAAGTTTCATAAATATCTTGTTTTTGAATAAATACTTATTCCGTTTTTCATAGAAATCAGATGTAAACTTACTTTTCCGCGCGTGCCAGACTCCTTTAAAACGGACCGACAGATTCGCCACTGACCCGAGGCGTTCTCGGCAGGACGGGTCCGTACTCGGCGCGCTCGACAGTGATGTGCAAAGTACAAAATGTTCAGAAATGCGTTTATATTTACTGAGACATGATAATTCTTGCACGTTTATAAGTTTGAGAAAGGATACTCCCCGATACAACTTCTGTATTTACAGAGTTAGGGTTCTTAGCCTACCGATGCTACATCTTTTACTACAAACATTCAAGCATCTGCTGCAAGTTTCAAGTGATTGTCTTTAACTGTTACTGAGATATGAGATGTAGTACCACGGGACGTACGGGGCGTATGGACAGACGAAGGGACGGACATGATCAAATCCATTTGCACCCTTCCTCCCCCCCCCCCCCCCCCCCACCCCTCTCATTCAAGAATGGGTCATAATAATCATTCTGAGTAAGTTTGGTGAGAATTGACGCGGAATTGTGTCCCCTGGACTGTTCAGAAGCAAATAATGGACTGAAGATCGGATTTTAAATGGGAGCTCTATGCGAAACGAATGTCGATACCCTCTAAATCAGAGATACATACGTTTCGCATAGAGCTCCTTTTTAGATCACCTGAGCCGAAGACTCAAGGTGATCTATTGGGATCACTCTTCGTCCGTCGTCCGTCGTCGTCGTCCGTCGTTAACTTTTCTTCAAACAACTTCTCCTCAGAAACCGCTTGACTAATTTTGACCAAACTTCACATGAATGATCCTTAGCTGAATGCCTTTTAGATTTGTTAAAATTAGGTCAGCGCGACATCCAAGATGGCCACCATTACCATATATAGTCGAAACCTTAAAAAATCTTCTTCTTCAGAACCGCTGGACAGATTTCAACAGTTTTTCTTTTAAAATGATCGCCAACACCTAGACTATTAAGTTTGTTCAAATGAAGTCCCCGGGATCAAAAATAACTGTGCCCCGGGGGTCCAAATTTGTATATTGAGATTTTTCATGTTTTTCATATAGAGATATAGGAAAAAACTTTAATAAATCTTCTTCTCTGAAACCACAAGGCACAGAGCTCTCATGTACTACATGAAGCATCTGCTTATGGTCCTCTACTAAGTTTGTTCAAATGGTGACCCTGGGGCCAAATTTGTCCCCACCCCGGGGGACTAAGTTTTACATAGACTTATATAGGAAAAGAAAAAATCTTCTTCTCTGAAACTACAAGAGCCAGAGGTTTGATATTTTGCATTTACTATAAGCTTATGGTCCTTTACCAAGTTTGTTCAAATGGTGACCCTCGGGTCACATTTGACCCCGCCCAAACATGTTTTACATTGACATGTATAGGGAAAAACTTAAAAATTCTTCTTCTCTGAAACTGCAAGAGCCAGAGGTTTAGTATTTTGCGTTTGCTATAAGCTTATGGTCCTTTACCAAGTTTGTCCAAATGGTGACCCTGGTGTCAAATTTGGCCCCGCCCCAGGGTTCACAGTTTTACATAGACTTGTATAGGGAAAAACTTAAAAATCTTCTTCTCTGTAACTGCTTGAGCCAGATGTTCAATATTTTGCCTTTGCTATAAGCTTATGATCCTCTACCAAGTTTATTCAAATGGTGACCCTGGTATCAAATTTGGCCCTGCCCCGGGGGTCACAGTTTTACATAGACTTATATAGGGGGAAAAAAATCTTCTTCTCTGAAACTACAAGAGCCAGAGGTTTAATATTTTGCATTTACTATAAGATTATGGTCCTTTACCAAGTTTGTTCAAATGGTGACCCTGGGGTCATATTTGGCCCCGCCCCGGGGTTCACAGTTTTGCATAGACTTGTATAGTGAAAAATTTAAAAAATCTTCTTCCCTGAAACTGCAAAAGCCAGAGGTTTAATATTTTGCATTAACTATGAGCTTATGGTCCAATACCAAGTTTATTAAACTGGTGACCCTGGGGTCACATTTGGCTCTGCCCCAGGGGTCAAATGTTTTACATAGACTTGTATAGGGAAAAACTTAAAAAATCTTCTTCTCTGAAACCACAAGGCACACAACTCTCATATATTACATGTAGCCCTGGGGTCACATTTGGCCATGCCCCAGAGATTACACTCTAGCACCTTCATTTTGTCTTTGATCTTTACCAAACTGTGTCAGTGTCTTCATATCAATGTTGGTAAACAACAGAGGCCACATTTCTTGGACAATCTTAACCAAACTTGCACAGATTGTATAAGATCATAAGATTTCGAAGAAGTTCGATAATGGACCATTACTCAGGTGATCGATATAGGGCCATCTTGGCCCTCTTGTTTCTATACGAAACGTTTGTTCGCATGGAGCTCCATAGGAACTCTATGCGGTTGGTAACTCTATGCGGTCTAACAAGGCACTTCCGTCAGTTCGGTATGGTACGAAGAAGACCGAAGAAACATAGTAATGATATGCAGCTAAATTAATAAATGTACGTTGTGTGGTATTTTTTAGAGTTATGTCATAAATGTTATTAAACTAGTTGGATAAAAATGATATTATGCTCTGCAAAACCTCGCCTCGTATGTTATTACCTCGCCTCGTATGTTATTACCTCGCCTCGTATGTTATTACCCAACTCGTTTTATAAATTATCTCACATAGTGTAAGATCCTTTATTAATTATACGAGTTGGCAACATGATAAGATGCGATCGCTTGCCGGGCATCATATTATATGATGATCATGTGAATCGGGTTTAATTAATGCAATAATAAATCTACACGAATGTAAGATCCTATTTATTACATAACTAATAGTGTCGCACAGTATGACAATCAAAATCAATTTTCATATCAAAATCAGAAAACTTAAGATTTTTCACTTGTGCTACGCACTCGAATTTCCTCTAGATATCCACTGTACATAAAAAGTATGTCACGAGACAAACATACATGCATACCTAGTGCACACAGAATGCAAATGTATAAACAAACCATCAGAACATTAACACTCAAAACGATGACAATATCTAAAAAATAATATTTGATAGAAACAAAATGTATGTTCTTGTTTGGGGCATGCATGCTTGCGTGACGCAAACGCTTTTATTTTATCTTTTGTTTATTTTTACGTTTTAATAAAATAAACAAAAGATAACATAAAAGCGTTAACAAATATGTCAGAAATAAAATGTGTTTTTGAGGGAAAACATACGTTCCACTCTGTCAGTTTTAGTATTTTATTGACTAACCACAAACACGTACTAAAACCGCGTGTACGGATCCTTGGTGTTGCTTAGTGACCTGATAAAATACGATGCTTCATTTACATTTTTGTTACGCGACCAGGGTCCTTTCATTACGTGATCATTTACATATTTGCCAGATTACTTATTTATCTTATTTTGACACGAGTTTTCATAAAAAAAATAAAAAACGCATAAAGTTGATAAGTTTATACAAAAATATTCAGTAAATATAGAAACATGTCGACATTTCTGTGGTGACGCTTTCAAAATACTCGACACCAATTATTTTAATATGATATTTATTTATAAGTTAAATAAATTATGCTAAGTATAGCTAATACAAAGATTGAGTTATTGTTAATGGTGGCAGGCTTCGTAACCTTTAAGTGCCCACACAATTTTCGACTTTTATTTCTATTTAATATAGTCTTACTATAATACAAAATACAGGAAAATATTGAATAAAACAGTGAAGTAAGAAGTGAAGTAAGAAGAGCAACACAATTAAGCAGCATTTTGAAAAAACTCACGGCAATCTAGATTTGTTTAAACTTCACGGCGTCCCGTTATTTTTTCTACTCAACTTCCATTTGTTCAAACATTAATAGTAATAATTACAAGAATAAAGAATAAAGCAAATTGTCCTGGCATAGTATTAACTGCTGATAGCCTCGCCATTCTTCGTTTTCGTGCCGAGCCTAATAAACTTGATAGTAAAAGGCACTGACATTATATTCTATTTATCATGTAGATTATCCACATTTTCTGTATGAACTACTATTATTACCTATTTCTCAGAATGTTACGCTTATCGAGGACGCCGCCATGTTGTTGTTTTTTGTTTGTTTTATGATGTCAGGCAACGTTACGTGCATGACGTCAGATAACGTTACGTACAATAAACGCCGAGGGATTCCGCATTGATTTGCTATAGGTTGCAGAAAACTAAATACTTTCCCATAGACCTCCTGTGGCACCTGTCAGCTAATATCTCAAGAATTATACACCACATTTTCTTTAAATTACCTTATTTCATAGATATTTCCATCACAAAGCCTTTGAAAGTGTGAAAAAGACAACTTTTCCAGCTCAACCTCTCTGCACATGTTTGTGTTTACAAACACTATTGAATCCGCACTGAATATTGACATGCAATTTCAATGGATGTTAAATTTTCAAAAACATGAAAAAATATTTTTTTTGAATTTAATGATCCTAGCTGATGGGGATTATTTTACCTATAGTTTATCCTTCCTGAAAATACATATTGAATATTTCAAAGTTATATAAGCTGACCTCTGTGAACTTTCACTTCTGTACTGAATCGTACACAACAAAAGGTGGGGCTTAAGCCAGGCTATATTTAGCTCTACGCAGCCTTTATTGTTCAGTGCCTAATAAAGAAAAAAAAATTAAGTCACCCCTTTATTAGGCAGAAAAGAGCATATCTGCATGATAAATTCAAACATATGGTAGAACACGACGAAAGAATGAAAACTCTTCTTTTTTTATTTGATTATATGCGCAGTCATGTTTAAAGTCAAAATGATGCTGGATAAAACAACCGAGACGCTAATTTCAATGCGCGATAAACACTTCAAGATTGCCGGATGCTAACTTATTTAGCGTCTCCGCGGCCAAATGGTTAACGACGATGCGTTGTAAACATTCGCCTCTCACCGCTGCGGGTTCGAATCCCACTGGGAGCTCAACTTGCTAGTGAGGAATTGTCGATCCTTACGGGTGACGGGAGGTGTGCAGTACTGGTTCTATTCAGAAAAAGTGGGTGATCTGCCTCCACCACAAAGCAATTGATCGTCATATATAACCTTACATGTGTTGAAAATGTCGTAAAACACCATACAAACTGACTTTACGACATGCGTGGTTTTACAGTTTATATGCATCTTTAGAGGCAATAGTTTCGTTAAACATTAGAAATTAAAAAAAAATCTTTTTAAATGTCATTCTGAAAAGGATTTTGTGTTTTGGTTAAATCTAAATTAAGACGCACTCAAAGTTTTATTGGAAAGTATGAAAGGTTACTGTAGTGGGCTGATATTTGCTCATTCTGCCGGCGAATATATTTGTGCTAAGGTTTGTTAACATGCACTAGAAGAAGAAGTAATTAATGACAGCACTTTTGTTTTTGTAAAGAACTATTAACGTACTAGTTTTACCAATGTCCTGATACGATATTGATATATTAAAATGCTTTTAAAGAAATGTATGTGCAGAAATTAACTGTTAAAAAGTTGATTTGTTGTATGCTGTGTATAATTAATGATTATCCTGAAAATAACGTTTAAAAGACGGAGCGTTCTATTTAATGAAATTAACGGAGCGTGTACGTCCCGCTTTTTATTAGCATTTGACTTTATGCGGATAATTTTGTATAATAAACATTTATCTATGATATAAAAACATTTATATGTGAACATTATAGTACAATAAGCGCAGATATGTATGAAAAAATGCATGTGTAAGGTATCATCTATAAAATGTAATTTGGGCGCCGTGTATTAAACGAAGTGGAATCATTTTGGGCGGGAAAACTAGTAGCGCCACCAAGTGAACGCATGTTTATACTGAATCGAGTAGACTGCTTCACTGCGCATGTCTCGTTTTCATTTTATATCTAAACTCTGTGTAGCTGTACGTTACATCCTTACCGGCGAATTGTTGCTTTGCATCAAACTTTTCTTGTTTTCTGCTGTCCCAGCAACAATGAGTTTCAATGGGAAAAGCCATATCAAAAAATCATATTGCCTGGTAAAATAAATATTATTATACCTCACATAAAACGCCCATGCTAAATCCCCATAGACAACAATGTGTAATTTCTTACTATCCCACGCGAGGGTGGTAGTACAGGGTGATAGTAAGTCGCAGGGTGATAGTAAAAAAGTATCTCATGCGCAGCTTTGATGCGCCTTGGAGTGCGTACTGTTTTTGTGACGTCATCGGCTCAGTATGGTGAAATGCTATTTTTAATTTATCATAACTTCAAAAGTACTTTACCGATTTTAATAAACTACCACTCATTTTCTTAGTTACGTTATTTACAACTTTCATAGACTTATTTTGAAAAAAAAAAGTTTTTGAAAGAAAAAAAAATAAGAAAAAAATCCGGCAAAGTGAAATCTGTACTGAAAATTAACCTTATTTTTGCACGAGCGGATTTCGGTATAATAAAAATACTAATATTTTCGGCAACTGAGTTTCAAAGCTGTCCAGGTCCGATGACATATATTTTGCATATTTATTGTCAGAATTGGTTCAATTACTGAAAACCATTTGGCCGAAACATGCACCCCAGACAATAGTATTATTATAAACTTCTTATTCTAATTTGACGTTAAGTTGTATTGCCAAAACAATTGTTTCACTGTCTTTCATGTGAAAAATATGTCCACTGGGGTGTTCACGTGTGGCAAAACTATGTAATAGTCGGATTTGAGATTATCCCTGGCCAGCTTTACTGAGATTATCGACGGTATTTGTTAATCTATAACTATTGCGGCTTTACATAAGAATGTGTGTGGGTAAGATAAATATCAATCAAATTCTTATTGTCATATTCGACGAAATGTTTATAAAAAAAATACAATCCCTTTACAAGTGTATATACTTCCAATTTAATCAACTTAACACAGAGGTAAACAAAATATTCTCATGTTGGCGGTGGCAGACGAACTTTAAAGAAACTTAACTTCCAAATTTAGCGGCAATACCAGACGTATTGTTTGGTGCGCTTGTTCAGCCAAAGGTTGTTTTTATTTGTTTTTACTTTAAAGACAAAATTCAACTAGTGCCTAAATAAGATGTCAGCGAAAGTGACATGTTTAGTGGTAAATAAAAAATACCAAACTATTTAAAATCGGTTGAGTAATAAAAAAAATGCAAGCGTTAGTTATTTATGAAAGGACATTTTCAATGCAAACTTCTGCTGCATCAACAGTTTGAAAAATATTGATTTTTAGAGTTTTTATCCGAAAATGGGTTTAAAATATATTGGATATAATTATGTAAATTAAGACACTCTGAAAGTTGTTTCGCAAAATATTTGGGTAACTGAAGTTATTTGAGATTTCTTAGAATTCTGCTGTCCCAGCAACGATGAATTTACATTTTGGCTGTAAAATATTTATTTGTCCACATATTTGCAAAAATAAGATATTCTTATTTACAACCAATAAGCAACATAGCCTATATACGACTGTATGAGGTGACATCTGGTTACTGACAAACCTATACATGCAATGTCCAAATTCTGGCTCTTATTTCCAAGCAATTTTCATGACAAATCATTCAAATCCATCAAATAGCCGGTTCTCTGTTTACATTCATGTCAGATCCGCAGTAAATCAAAGTACCGAAGGTACTGAGAGCATGGTGAACTATGTCCACGCATGTGAACTATGTTCACGCATGGCATGTGTATCAGCTCTTCTTAATAATAATACACCATTGCATGTAATAATACATCAATGCATTGTTTAATGCATCTGGAAGTAAGGCGATTAAAACAAGATAAGGTAAGGTATATACAGGAATACATTTTACTCAAGATCATGTGATGATCACGTGATGATGATGATGATTGATCTATTTATAGAACGCACAGCAAAACGATGGAACAATAGATGAAATAGCTACATAAACAATATAAAACTTAAACAATCTATCGAGGAAATTATTTGAAGTTTCTAAATGGCATTACCTTCTTTTGCCGGCAATGCGTCGATTCATCAGTGAGGCTGTAGTTAGGATTCGTGAAAAAACATGGTTACTAAAGCTTGTTAATTTTACCAAAATAATGAAGAAAGAAAAATTGTGGGCGAAACTGTCATCCCCAGTAAATGCACCCATCTCAGTTAATATGTTACACATCTAAAACTTCAATTTGTAATATTGTCATAGCTTTTTCACATTTTCATGACCCTTCACTTCTGCTGCAGGTCAATCCGGGAAAGGGGCGTGTATATAAATGTATATTTAGGACACCGCAACCTATAACTATAGGCCTGACAGTTACAACCAATTATCAGCCTAACTATTGCACTTTTACAACACACTAAAGAACAAGTTAGCCATAACAACGTTAAAATCAATTAACACAGTTACATACAAACAGGCAGACTAGGCATACCAGTTACAACCAACAGGCAGACTAGGCATACCAGTTACAACCAACACGCAGACTAACCATACCAGTTACAACAAACAGGCAGACTAGGCATACCAGTTACAACCAACAGGCAGACTAGCCATACCAGTTACAACAAACAGGCAGACTAGCCATACCAGTTACAACCAACAGGCAGACTAGCCATACCAGTTACAACCAACAGGCAGACTAACCATACCAGTTACAACAAACAGGCAGACTAGGCATACCAGTTACAACAAACAGGCAGACTAACCATACCAGTTACAACCAACAGGCAGACTAGGCATACCAGTTACAACAAACAGGCAGACTAACCATACAAGTTACAACAAACAGGCCGACTAACCATACCAGTTACAACAAACAGGCAGACTAGCCATACCAGTTACAACAAACAGGCAGACTAACCATACCAGTTACAACAAACAGGCAGACTAACCATACCAGTTACAACCAACAGGCAGACTAGCCATATCAGTTACAACCAACAGGCAGACTAACCATACCAGTTACAACCAACAGGCAGACTAGCCATAACAGTTACAACCAACACGCAGACTAACCATACCAGTTACAACCAACAGGCAGACTAGGCATACCAGTTACAACCAACACGCAGACTAACATACCAGTTACAACAAACAGGCAGACTAGCCATACCAGTTACAACAAACAGGCAGACTAACCATACCAGTTACAATGAACAGGCAGACTAGCCATACCAGTTACAACAAACAGGCAGACTAGCCATACCAGTTACAACAAACAGGCAGACTAGCCATACCAGTTACAACAAACAGGCAGACTAGCCATACCAGTTACAACAAACAGGCAGACTAACCATACCAGTTACAACAAACAGGCAGACTAGGCATACCAGTTACAACAAACAGGCAGACTAGGCATACCAGTTACAACCAACAGGCAGACTAGGCATACCAGTTACAACCAACAGGCAGACTAGGCATACCAGTTACAACCAACACGCAGACTAACCATACCAGTTACAACAAACAGGCAGACTAGGCATACCAGTTACAACCAACAGGCAGACTAGCCATACCAGTTACAACCAACATGCAGACTAGTCATACCAGTTACAACCAACAGGCTCGCTAGATATACCAGTTACAACCAACAGACGGGCTAGACATACAAGTTACAACCCACAGGCAGACTAGTCATACCAGTTACAACCAACAGGCAAACTATCCATACCAGTTACTACTAATAGGCAGACTAGCCATACCAGTTACAATAAACAGGCAGAATAGCCATACCAGTTAAAACCAACATGCAGACTACTCAATCCAGTTACAACCAACAGGCAGACTTTCAAAACCAGTTATAACCAACTGGCAGACTAGCCATACCATTTACAATCAATAGACAGACTAGCCATACGAGTTACGACCAACAGGCAGACTAGCCATGCCAGTTATAACCAACTGGCAGACTAGCCATACCATTTATAACCAACTGGCAGACTAGCCATACCATTTACAACCAACTGGCAGACTAAACATACCAATTACAACCAACAGGCAGACTAACCATACCAGTTACAACCAACAGGCAGACTAACCAAACCAGTTACAATCAACAAGCACACTAGCCATATCAGTTATAACCAACAGGCAAACTTGCCATACCAGTTTCAACCAACACGCAGACTAGCAATACCAGTTATAACCAACAGACAGACTACATACCAGTTATAACCAACAGGCAGACTAGCCATACCAGTTATAACCAACAGGCAGACTAGCCACTATATCCTTACATCAATGAGCAGGCACGTCATAACGCCATGACATCCAATGAGCAATCTAACCAAAACGTTCCTAAAACCAATGAGCATGCTAGCCATAACACCGTTACAACCAATGAACATGCTAGCCATAACACCGTTACAACCAATGAACATGCTAGCCATAACACCGTTACAACCAATGAACATGCTAGCCATAACACCGTTACAACCAATGAACATGCTAGCCATAACACCGTTACAACCAATGAACATGCTAGCCATAACACTGTTACAACCAATGAACATGCTAGCCATAACACTGTTACAACCAATGAACATGCTAGCCATAACACTGTTACAACCAATGAACATGCTAGCCATAACACCGTTACAACCAAGGAACATGCTAGCCATAACACCGTTACAATCAAGGAACATGCTAGCCATAACACCGTTACAACCAAGGAACATGCTAGCCATAACACTGTTACAACACACCAATAAGCAAACTAGTCGTATCACCCTTACAACAAACCAGCAGGTTAGTCATAACATCGTTACAACTAATGAGCAGCCTAGCCATAGCACCGTGACAACCAATTAACACAGTTACAACCAATTAACACAGTTACAACCAATGAGCAGCCTAGCCATATCACCGTAAAAAACAATTAACACAGTTACAACCAATGAGCAGCCTAGCCATAGCACCCTGACAACCAATTAACACAGTTACAACCAATTAACACAGTTACAACCAATGAGCAGCCTAGCCATAGCACCGTGACAACCAATTAACACAGTTACAACCAATGAGCAGGCTAGTCATAACACTGTTACAACACCCTAAGGGGCAGGTTAGCCATAACATCGCGACATCCAGTCAGAAAGCTAGCCAAAAAATCGTTACAATACACGGATGAGAAGGCTAGACATCACAACCAATGAGTAGTTTAAATAAATCAAACCTTCCGTTTCATCTTATAATCAACAGAAAGCAGTTCGATAATTTCCACGGTCATGGTCGTTTCATTCCAGCCTAGGATCTTATAACAACTAATCAATGCGCATCAGTGATTGAACTGGTTATGCAAGAGCAGATAACAGCCTACGTAGTTTACTGTTTATTGTGTGTATCTGTTTATGTACATGTATGCTCATGTTCTCGAATATACGCCACAATTATGTTTGCATGCAAAATGACATGTCCTTTATTCTGTTTGCACAAATTATGATCAGTACATTGTGACGAAAATTGAAGAGGTCCATAAATCAAGCCGGGGTAGTTGTAGATAGTTGTACTAATTCTGTTCTAATTTAAGGAGAAACTAAATACGCATTCTTTAATAGAGAACTATCCGGATGACTTAGAGTAATTAAACCTAAATGTATGACACGAGGTTTAAGGTCAAAGTGATAAGGGATTTATAACTCGAGTTGTTGTTTCAATGCTTGACAAAAACTTCAAAATTACCATGCGTCCCTTTAAGGCCGTGCCATACAGCCAGTTTTATGTATTATGGCGTTACATGCAGTCAATCATACTTCATTAAACGTGAAATTAGACTTTTCAAGGAAACATGCTTGAATGAGTAGATACAAACTGACAAAACACCAGGGCCCTGTTTTATTAAAGATCTTACGATAAGTCTCAAATTTTAAATCGTTCACTTTTTTCATCTGAGCATTCCATGTAGACAAGTATATGGGCACGTTGAGTGCAGAAATATTTTTGTATAAAAAGGTGAAATGAAATCACGTTTATTTGAAAAGTGTAATTTATAGTGAAGTATTAAGAAATTGATTTACAATCAAAATGGTCGTAAGTTGTGTCATTAATGGCTCGACAATTTTGATCGTAAGTCAATTTCTTAAATTCTTTACTTTGATTTACAATTCAAAAATGAAGCAGCGATTTTGCTTCATTTTAAAACATTTGACATTTCTGCACATAATGCACACATAATTGTCGACATTGAATGCTTAGGTGCAAAAATGTGAACAGTTTTAAAAAATTGAGACTTATCGTAAGATGTTTAATAAAACGGGGCCCAGGGCACTGACACAACCTACGATAATATTCATCATAAGTCAAACAAGCAAAATTTCCACCATTTTCCTTAAAAGCATTTGAAGAAAGCAATGACGCGGTGAAATATTGCATGATAAATATATGTGTTATTTTAAAGAAGTGTTTGTATATGCTGACCTTAAGATATAGCATAACATTTAATAGTTTGACCTACGATCAAAACTGTCCTAAGATGTTTCATAAGACGGGTCCAGGAGTGGGGTAGGAGCATTTCAGATATTGCGAGTCAGGAGGGGCCCAACTGAACATTTTCAATATTTGACACAGGACGCATTCCTTTTCGACCGGGATTTAACCGGGAAATAACCGGTAAATAACCGAGTTTAAGTCCTATCCGCAGGACACAAGCACATTGTTTGGGGTCAAAACATAATTTGGAGAAAAATACATTGAAGATCAAAACCATACTCTGGTCCCCATATCAGTTTATAGAATATCTCAAAAAGGTTTTAGATCTCAGCAGAATAGGATTTTTAAGTTGCTAGAACATTGTTTTGCGTTTCATTATTACATTTTCCTGTACTTGATCTTGTGCGTTAAGTTCGTAACATTTATTTCTTCATTTCTGTTTTCTTTAACTGTGTCGAGGAATTATAAATGTACCAGCTGACCACAGTGTCATGTCCAGCGTGTGTTATATCAGTTTAAAATGCACTTGACCAAAGTCGGCCAATTCCGGCTACGTTCAACTGATCGAGATGTTGCGCATGTATAATCGCGTACTGCCCGCCATGGTCAGTACCAACATAACCCTTTAATTAATACTGTTATAGCAGTCAGTACAGTTTGTTGAAGTTATGTTATAGTGGTCGTTACATTGTGTTAACGTTTTATTATGGATAATTCTACTTTTCGACCATTTATAAATACGTCTGGGGATTAATACTGCTTACGTTTGTACTGGGTGACGTGAAGTGTTGCATAAATAAATACTTACCCGAAAACCCTCATTAAACCCGTCTGCTACTTCAGTATCGTATTTTTGGGGATTCAACAATGTCTAATCATTATTTCAACTGGTATAGCATGTGTTTACCTACGCTAAACCGTCGGAATTCATTTCATGTAGTGTATTGTACTCTGTTCTTTGGCCAGTCTACTTTCTTCAGCCGACTTCTTTACTATGAAGCAGAATCACCATATATAGACTGGTCACACCATAATCAATTTAATTAGTTCTGTGGCCAGTCTACTTCCTTCAGCCGACTTCTTAATAATAACGAAGCTGAATCACCATTGATAGACTGGTTACACTGTAATCGACTTAAATAGTTATGTGGCCAGTCTACAGCCGATTTCTTAAAGGGAATGTAGCGACACAGCCAAATGAGCTCTGTTATTTAGAGTTCTGTAAAACTTGACAAAATGTGAAAGAATTATCCAAATCGGAATATAAACAAAAAAGATGACCATTTGAAGGTTGTTCTAATACGGGTAGAAAGCCGCCATTTTTAGAACTATGACGTCATAGTTCCAAATTACCATATATGAAATATTGGTAAATATCATATAAAGCAAAGAAAATCGTTGCAAATGACTGCAAAATTCTTTCCTGGTCATATAAAGCATTATTGTCATTAAGTATACATATTGTTCATTGTTCTCTCTATAAATCAGCAAATGTTCATATCTATAAATATTCCATATATGGTCCTTTAGAACTGTGATGTTATAGCTCTCAAAATGACGGCTTCCGCATCCGTTTCAATAGAAGCTTCAAATGATCATATCTTCTTTCCTTATCATCCGATTTTGATAATTATTTCCCCCTTATACACGTTTTTCAAAACTCTCAATATTAATGATGGTTCAGCTGTGCCGCTACATACCCTTTAATAATTACGAAGCAAAATGACCATTGATAGACTGGTCACACAGTAATCAACTTAACTAGTTCTGTGGCCAGTCTACTTTCTTCAGCCGACTTCTTACTAATTAAGAAGCAGGATCACCACTAGTACAGAATATTATCAGACGAGTAACTAGTCTACGCATGCGTACAAGGCACCACTTAATTACAAATCGTACACATTTATAAAATACCGTCAAACCTGTATTAAGTTTGACTGTATTAAGAGACCACAAACGGGAAGAGAAGCATTGTACTTTTAACTCAGGTGGTTGCTTAAAACAAATACAGTTTAATTAAAAAATAAATTACAATATGGAACTGATACGATGATCTCCTAAAGCAGGTGGTCTCTTGAACAGGTCTGACTAGCAGAGGAATGCATATAGTGGTACACAATTAGCGACCAGGGCCCGGTTGCTGGTACACTGAACTAACCGAGGAATGCATATAGTGGTACACAATTAGCGACCAGGGCCCGGTTGCTGGTACACTGAACTAACCGAGGAATGCATATACTGAGTGGTACACAATTAGCGACCAGGGAGTAGGAAAAGCTATAAAAACACCAAAATTCAAATTAACATTTTTATTACAAAATAATATTTATATAACAAGAAATAGTTTTGATTTTACATAATAAAATATAATTATGACATGGTGTAAGTAAAGTGACGGGATTTTTTGTCGGTATTTAAAACATTGCAGAACAAACAATAAATGTCAAGCCTTTATACACAGCTTTGGGTCCGAGGTATAAGTGCAATATGTGAGATGTACCATATAAGTGCAATGTGAGATGTACCAGGCATGAATACTATTGCTATTTAAACGAAACCTTCTATCTTGACAAAATATCAGTCACATTCGGTTACCTTTAAATTACTTTCAATGGTGACTGAAAGTATATACAGATCTATGTACATTATATAGTGATTTAGTATAATTTTCACACAGTTTTCTTAATTCAAATTTTAATTTTATAAATAATTGTATTGTAACCATAGCAACGTAGCAGTATCGTTGGGTTTTGAAATAGTTCATTGCCAAATATACAAATGGGTCGTGCCTCAGGATAGTATCGGTTTATTGTCTGTGTTCCAACCATTCATATGATTACCAGTCCATACCTGGACGATATTGGCACCATTCCATGCGGTATATATACACTAGACATTTCAAAACATCAAAGGATTTCTTCAAAAACTTAAGGTTTATTTGTTTTACATACTTAAAGCATGTTATAATCCTTATGTTTCCATATTTAGACATTTTCAACGAACGGACGGGTTTCGTTTAACACTTCAAATGTTTGCAAATATTTAATATTGATATTAGCGTAACACGAGGGCGATATTCGGTTAACTATTTAGTTTACTTAAATCGTTTGCATACACCTTCTTGTTGATATAAGAAAGGTAAAGGTTAATCAGACTACTGAAGAGTCTTACATCGTTAGTGTTTTAAATACCTAAGGTTAAAAGTACACGCTTTCCATACTCGAAAAGGGCCCTTTTGAATCGTCCTAGGGCAAAGCATATACATGTAGCGAAAAGGAATTGTAACTCGGTTATAATGAAATTATTTCCCGGTTTTGGAAAAGGCAGTATTGTTATGTGACAGTCAAAAATGGGTACATTTCGTAAATGTACTATTAAAGTATCTCTTTATGCTGTATGACTGACACTGGAAATAAATTAAAAATAACGCACCTAATGTTCAATGAAATTATAGAAACACCTTTTTTTAAAATAGGATACCTAAACCAACAGCTTGCTGGGCAGTATGTTTTGGCAGTAGAACACCTTGGTCATAACCTAATCCGGCTAAGAATGCGTGGTCAGAAAACTTGATCAGTGTCCATAAGATTATTTGATAAAGTATGCAGAATATATTTGACCACAATTAGTTTAATAGACGATTGTTTTTAAAATAAAGTAGCAGTTCTGCTGCATCATGTTTATTACATTATCAATTCATTTGCTGAAATCAAACTATGTTGTTTCTGTTGTGTAGCTATCCCGCCAACAACAGACAAAGTTTACAACATATGTACACCGTTTTTAAACCTACTGATGACGAGGTATATATATAACTTGCATATTTTGAGAATCCAAACTCTATAGACATAATATACCCGGCTTTAACCACTCAAGTCAAACCCCAAAACGGAAGCGTCGAATTAAGAGTTACCAACTCATAATTCATTTATCGGATATTCAATCACGGGTATTTTAAGAACCCGTTAATAAATCTATACTTTTAATCCGCATATATACATTATTATATGACCTGAACACCTGGATAGCGTTTTGAAAAACAGTGTTATTTTGTCGTTATTTGGCGGGTTCGTTTCTTTATAGTATCTTTCGCATCTATGCACATCTACAAAGCCGAATGATTTTCATTTAAAGTTAAACATTCTTGGTATGACATTTACGGACTGAAAAAAATGTCATCAACTTTTATAAACATTGTAACTTGTAGAAATGCATAAAAAATGAAATGTTCGTTTCAGTTCATTTAACAAATGACGCGCTTCAAATATACTACCTTTAACGTCTACAATAGCGACCCAAAATATACGTTATTAGCGATCTAAACATAGTTTGCTGTCAGGCAGATGCATTTTAACAGCAATTTTAGGAATTTATTTAAAAGGTTTGTTTCATTTTTTTAAACAAAAAAACCAATAGACCGCCGCCATCTCATATTGAAAAAAGCAGGCCAATCGCCAAGAAAATCTGTTTTATATTGTTATGAAAGAGTGTTCGTATTTCCTTTTATGAAGAATGTCAACCAGAGTAGAATATCATCTCAAATTTCACTTTATCTCGGTAGGCTTCTTTATCAAAACCGAAACGAAATATTTCACTTCAAGCGTTGTTGAGCGCATTCATTATAATAGCTTTAATGTACATACGTGACATTAAATGCCATAAACACCTGTTGTGAAATATGCAGATTTCTCAATAATCTATAACAATACTTGAAACATACCCAACAGATATCTTTGTTTTATGATTATATATCATCCTTATTGCCTTTAAGGGTTTACTTTCAATCAAATGTAAAGTGAAATTGATGATAAAGTTGCAGCCTGCTACGTCACTAATTCTATGTATTAACATTATGAAATGTCTACCTGAAGTTCAGCCAAGCTGAAAGTTTCGCATTATAACAATGTAACCACCAGTACAACTCGTCGTGAAAACCAAGTGCGGTAAAATTACAAACTCAAAATCATAAGCCATCACTGAGGAACAAAAATAAACGAACATTTAAAATATCTGAACATAATTACAAAATAATATTTCGTTTAAATAAAGAAATACTTCGTTTATATAATATGTTACAATTTGTTATAACATGAAACATGTTCGTTATATACATGTAATTTATAAATAATTGCACAAATCAGTGACAAGCGTCACTTATGTTTAATAAGCCCTAAGTTACTTGTTGCAAAAACTTTTTTTTTCTAGAACATGTCCAAGCTTCGTTATTGTTATTGTAAATAAAATGTCACTAAAGCGTTGAAACATTTTTTACCAAATACTCAAAACTGTCTTCTAAATTTTAAAATTGTTCATACATTAACATATTTGTGCACCAAGTGTTAGTGTAGTTTCTATGTAATTGGTATAAAAAGAGACCGTTTTTAACAGCCAATATAATGTTATCACCCTTTCTGACAGTCAAGAGGGAAAGTCGGCCGAAATAATTAGCAACCTGTCAAAAAGCGGCCACTTCCATTAACGATGTCTTTGATAATAAATGTACAATTAACACCACAAATTGTCTAACAATAGATATTTTGTTTGATGGATTGACAGATAAAGTGGACAGCTATATAGTATTACAAAATTACTGGCAATTTCTTAACGCATTGTTACAAAGTCGCTTTCACGTGTCCTCGGGCCATTTTATGTCGTAAATTGTCAATAACGATGTCGGAAAACATCGTATATTCGGGACACTGAGGTCAAATTAAATAACAGCGTTACAACAGTGCACTGTCTTTGCACAACGAAACAAATCTCGCACTCTGGTTTTGAAAGACTATAAGTACATACCAAAATTACCACCTGACGGATGATGCCGTTAACCTATTGAAAATCTTTTAGACCGCTTTACTTTATGAGCTTTGTTTATTATAAGAAGTGTAATCGACTTGTATCATACTCGACCACTTCCGGTTAATTGCCTTGCAACAAGTAATCGCTCCTCTCCTCAACGCTCCTGCTCAATCGCAGTTCGAACCTCCTTTGAACTTCCTCTGAGAGGAGAGTCTCGAAGAACAAAACAAGTCCCATAATGCACCAGCTCCAGAAGCGCATGCCTGAGCGTCTACAATCCATTAGAAATGGAGGCGTTTGCACTATGCTCTATCCTTGGGAATGGAAATGGTTGAATAATAATATCCGGTATACAATTTACTTTTGATTATAATCATCGGTACATGGAGTTTACCCGCCTAACGCCGACACTTCGTCCGTAGTCCATATCCACACGCGGTGAAAGTCCAACAGGCGATTGCTTTACACTGTTGCGACTCAGTCTATTTGGGGTCACTGCGTAACCATAGTCTAATTCTTTTTGCAACATGGAGGCTGGCATGCTTTGTGTTAGGTCTCTATGTGAATACATGCCCGCCTTTTGTCTGAGAATTGGAGCCTCGTTTTCATAATCTGCTGGGGGAATATCCGTGATGTGAGTGGGTCTGGTGTAAATAACAGCATTGCTACTGTTTTGGGAATAGTTCCCGGAAGATCTGTTGCTCATTGCGGAAGTCGAAGTGGTTCGTGACTTTGATGGGTATACCTCATAATTATTGCTGTTTCTCGGAGTCGCAGAGTTTCTCGGAGATGCGACGGGTGGATAAACGTCGTATTTATTTCTGGGACTTGTCGGCGGTGATGGCGCATCGTTACTCGAATGAACAGAAGATGAAATTCTTTCGTCGGATATATCCATTGAGTTGTATCTGCCTTCTGAGCTAGTGGGTGATGGAACTTCTATACCGCTTTCATCGGATCCGTTTCTGTTTCTGCTGCCGACGATTGGGATCTGAAGACATTTTCTATTATTAGCCTTGCCAATATCTCCATGCCGACGGACAATCGTGTCATAGTCTTTTGGCGGCAATAACAGTGGTGCAGCACCTTTTGTTTCTGTCAGCTTCAAACGCGCTTTTAGTTCATCGGTCACAGAATCGAATGCCACAGACTCTTTCAGACTCTGCAGATCGGGTTCAATGTCGTCACTTCCGGATGGGAATCCTTCGTCGCTGAATGAGCCGGAGTCCGCCGCGGAGTCCTCGTAAACAGCTCGATCGCTCATTCCGTCGGATGAGTTGAATCTCTGATGAATATTGTGGTTCTGAACGTGCGTGGAAAGTGATGCACGTGGGTCTTCGATTTGACCTTGTTGTACAAGTTGTCGTTCGATGTCAGCGGTGCGGTCAACATAATGAGCAACGATGTGATTCAGAAAGCGAACGAAGGTCGTCGCCGTGTCGGGGGAGTCGAATCTGTAGACGTGAACGTGGACATACCTGCAATGAAAGAAAGAAAATGTAAAAGATCGGTGCACTGACTGAATAACTGATTATTGGTTTGAGTGAGTGAGTAGGTTAGAGAGTGAGGACTTGGTATAAACAATAATGACGGTCTGTAGTGGCGACTGAATACATGTGACATAGGGTAAATGAGTGCGCGGATTAATGAGTGCGCGGATTAATGCAATTGTTAGATTTTATAAATAAATAGGTGATTGTTAAGTGAGTGAACGAAAGGATTAATACAATAGCAACTACCGATTCTTAATTTAGATTTAGCAGAACACTATTTGAAAAAAGTTATAGCTAAAATAATTATTTTAAGCTTTATTACGGGATTTTGGCCGAACAAGTTTCGAGAACACGCGGCCTGGGTTTTTATACCGAATATAGTATAAAACCACGCATGCTCATAATATGCGTTTTAGCCGAATGTGTTAAATAGTAATCTTTGCATTTGTAGTTTATTTATTTTAGGGACACGTTTGTCACAAATAAAGGTTTGGGAAGCACGTATCTCCATCACCGTAGATCTATATAACTTATCATCATCGATAAATGGCGTTTATATGTGCTTGTATGTGTTACTTCAAAGTTATTGCGCGATCTACGTGAAACCAAAAAAAGTACACAGCATGATGTCCAGTGTACACAAATTCACATAGTTACATGCTTTCCAAAATAGTGTTCGTACTTATTTAAATTAGCTACCGCGCCATCAACAGGCACATTTTTAAACAGACGTACATATACGTATATATATAACTCACATGTTTTGAGAATCCAAACTCTATAGACAAAATATAACGGCTTTAATCAGCCAGGACAATCCCCAAAACCGATCGTCGAATTAAGAGTTACAAACTCATAATTTATTTCACGCATATTCAAACACGTTTTAAAAACCCGTAAATAAACCTTCACTTTTAATCGGCACATATACATTATTATATGACCTGAACACCAGGATAGAGTTTTGATAAACGTTGATATTTTAGAGTAATTTTCTGTTATTTGGCAGGTTAGTTTCTTTTAAAATTAGTGAAATATGCACAAACTGAACATAGAATACAACAATCGACAATAAAACTTGTCTTGCTATTTTAAACGCAAAAAGTGTAGTTACGCTAAAACAACAACTGAACCCAGTTTGCAAAAAAAGAAACAATACATGGCTTGCTCTTCTTAACCAAAAGAAATAGACATTCTAGTCAGGAGATTTGACCTTACATTGATTATGGTCGATATGGCAAGACTCCAGTTATCTCTAGACTGACTGTCGGAATTTAATTAATAATTAAACGCAATATTGCATTCCTGAATACATATTCTAAAAAGAAAAAAAAGCACAATGACAATTTGCTATATCTGTTATTTAACATGAAAATGTTGGCGTATCAACGATAGTATAGCAAAATTATATTTAAGATAAGTAATTTTAAAAGAAAAATAGACGAACCTTTGAGTTCTTGGAACGTATCCTAAATATATGCAAGCCACAACATCGTCCGGGGAGCCGTCGATGGGGTTGATTGCCTGGATGGCGAATGTTATATCCCGCGATGGAATAATCGGGAACTTAATCGTCTTGATTTTCTTCCCCTTCTTTTTCTCATCTTGAATGTCTTGTGTGATTTTCATCTCCTTTTTGCCCACTTGCAGGGTAAGTTTAGGCGCATACTTCCATTTTTTGGCCTTCTTTCTCAAGTCGCTAATCACAGGGTCCGTGTGGCGAGATCCGCGCAGGCCGTTAGCCTCCACCCATCCTAAAAACTGGACGTAGAAATTTTGCTTCTTTCCACCAAGCATTTTGAATCTGGATGTCTTAATTCCACAAAAGTATTCAACAGTTCAGTATAACTCCAACATAAATATCTTTTAAAACACCTGTAATTTAATCGTATATCCACTGGTTTGTTTTAAGATTCAGTTGCCACTTTAAATGTTTCTTAACTCAATAAATAGTACGTGTTGACAGTGTGAATACCGCCTCTAAAATACTTAAATACTATTTACACCTGCCGTTGATATATAGTTCTATCAATGAAATCGGTAGGGTTACCTGTGCGCATGAATACACCTACTACAAAGGTGCAATGCGGCTCCGGGACGAATCACAATACAACGAATGGCTGAAATATTTCTACGCTTTGAAAATTCGTGATATGGTTGGCTGTTCGTATCTTCTTACAGAAAATATCGGGGAATCTCCGATACAAATCTCTTGCTGTGCCGTCTTAAATAGATCTGCAAAGAAATAATACAAATATGACAATTAGTGTACATTGGGAGGATCAACACTTCATGTTATCTAATAATCTTCGATAAGCTGGCCCATTTAAAAAAAAGGATTTTACCACATTTTAAAATGGCTTAAACCTCATAATAAGGGTTTGGTTTTGCCTTGTGAATGAACATATTTGAGGTTTGATTTACAAGCGACTACTATGGCGATATTATCTAACTCAGGTAGAACAGGAGTTTAACATCATGGGAAACCACAATAAAATGCAACAGTTGCCTTTTTTATGAAGTTGGTATAACTGGTCAAATATTTGTTGTTGTTTTTTAAATAGGTGTATATTGTATTGCAATTGTTCAAGACAAACATTTAAAATCTCTTTTAAGCTTGCGTTAATAAAGATTAGCATTTCATAGAATATGATAATTGTTTATTCAAGATTGCAATAGGCTAACAAGCCCGTGAGAATACAAATATGTATATACAAACAGTGGAGACAGTGTAATAAAATTTAATGATAGTGATTTACAGTTATAAAAATTATAAATATAAACATTTTTCTTACATGATGAGCACATGTATTGAAAAAGAAGTTAACGAAACTCGACAAAGAAATGTAAATAAGTTATCATTTTTAAATTTAAGAAATGGCAGTGAAATTAGAATCCAATATATTACGATGTGTACTCTAAGTCTAGCATTATGTTGTTCACGAGACAGTATCTTCGACAATGGAATAATGACACGGCAAGCGTTTAATGGTACTTGTTTTCTAGAAAGATATGTTTGTGTTTGTTTTTATTGTGCTTCTTATTCAGAGATGGCCTACCGTGGTCATATCTAAACACCTGACAAGCCCACACGTATGCCACAACGTTTCGAGCAATTCGAACCCTGCCTTTAAAGTATTGCGCAATCCCCGTTTTGCTTGACCAAGATTGTGACATATGGTTAAGCAATATAATCATTTTGAAACATCCTTTAAAAGTGAGATTATTTTTTTTCCATGACATATTTCAAATTCTTATTTGTTTTTATTACGTTTAGCTATCCTACCCGGGAGTGATATAGGATGGTGAACACCTGATAGTATCGTGTGTTTCAAAATTTCAATTATAAAGTCTTTGCGTGACGCTGTATATATCTAAACATCTGAAATTGAGTACTTTTATCTCAAATGACATAAAACGTATCTTCTTTCCATTTCGTTTTAGTTTCGTCATGTTTTAAACGCTTTAGTAATGTTATTTTTGTAAGTGTTTTTTGTTTAAATTATGTTTACGCAAAAAGTTCGAAGTAGCAAAACCTGTTTGGGTATAATTGATATAACTTAATGTGTGGCTATTGAAGCCAGTAGGCTTTGGGCGATGTGAGCTTAAATAACCCATCAGCAACAAGCTTCAATTTACATAGGCAATTATGCCATATCATAATGTCATATGCATGTATTCTCATATGGGACTCATATGGTTCGTATATAAATGGAGTTCATATACTTATCATATACAACGTTTCGTATGATATTTTGTATAAAAGAAATATGGTGGCATATTTCTGCCACTAGATAGCTAAATACTTTATGGTGTAATACTCGAGTTAATGCTACTTTTTCTCTTTTTCTATAATTCTATCTAAAAATAAAATATGCGACTATAATATAAATGTCATATAATGTTCGTGAAATTTCGGAATGGAGTGAGGGTGTAGGAATAGTCGAATTGATATGATTTTCATATAATATTTATATAGTTAAATAAATCTTAAAAGGTTTATATAAGAATCGCGTACTGATCCTTTTATACAAGTATCATGTACTAGTTATCATATGATACTGTTGGAAGAAACAATAAAGTCATATAGAGCCCTCGTCTCAACATTACTCGTACACATATTTGAAAACAACGTTTAATTGCTATTGTGAGAAACGGAAAGGTGGGGGGATGGGTGAGGGATACTGAGGGTGTGAAACTACATGTAGGCCAGGGCCTGATCCAAGAGTTCAGAAAAAGACAAATACAATGAAATAACGATAACAAAATAACATTTCCAGCTCATTTGTAGCATTTTGTATTGCTTATTGAAATCGTCTAGACAGGCCCAATTGGTGTGGAAGTAATCGGGTAACGCAATGGGTAATCTTCATCACGGAAATTAATTGTTAGGTCACAATAAAATGGTCAAAAGTTGTAGACACAATTTTAAAATTAATTAAACGTACTTGAATGCAACCACGAACGAACCTTTCTGTTCGATACATACCATGCACATTATAGAAATACATTCAATATAACTATAATGAAATTAATTTCTGAGAGAGAAGTAAACATTCGGGTTCATGACGTTTTAATTACCATGGGGTTACGTTCCCTGGTTGTTTCGTACCCCATTTTTGGGGGTAAGAAAAGTCAAATCTAGTTTCTCTTCATAACTCAATACAAATGGTTTGTGATCGAATCAAATGCCATCTTGCTCGAAACGATGAATCAATATGATGAAGCTGGTCGTATTATTCGAAAAAAGTAGAAGGTTAGTTAGCAAGTATCACTTAGAATCGCGAATAAATACCTCCTATCATGCCGACCTCAAGACCACACTAACGATGTTATTCGCCCTAACGTTTACGTTCAACGTCGTCAAATTTGGCGGAGTTTTTAAATAAAAACCCGTCGTTTATCACACTGTTGGTGTATACTATCTTGAAAATGTCAAACAACACAACTTACTATTATGTCAGAATTTTACCCACTATGGAAAGTGCAGAAAAGCGATACGAAAGAAACAATCGACGGTTTCCACAACGAATCGACAGCAAAAACTCCGCCAAGTTGCTTTTAAGTATTACTGGTATGTGGCACCCATGGGGAAATCGTCAAATGTTCACGTCGCGAGACATGGGCTCATGTCTACAGAGCATTGACAAATGAAATGAGAGAGAGAGAGAGAGAGAGAGAGAGAGGCAGAGAGAGCATAAGACAACACAATAAAGTTCAAATATGACGGCAATGAGAGAGAGAGAGAGAGAGAGAGAGAAGAGAGAGAGATAGAGAGCAACAACAGTATAAACATCAAAAGTCGATAAATGGTTAACAGCTATATACACATTATAAACATTAAACTAGTTATTGCTGTGATATTGCCTAATAATATTGCTCGTATCGATTAACAATATCAAGCGTGTCAAAGTGAAACCATCTACGATCTACAAATCAATAATATATCAATTAGATATAATGAATCATCAACAGAAGAGAAGGTGGAATTCACTTCTTTGTTTAGATATCAAGGTAGGACGAAAGGATAACTTTGTTACGTGTTCATTACGCAGAACGGATGTTGGTTGCATGGTGTTTACGTCCTATTCAGCACATGTTAGGCTATATACGGCGGGTGATGTTTTCGTGGTGAAGGCTCACCACGTTTATGCTTTCCGTAACGGCGTAAGAGTCGACACTTTCTCACAAGTCGAACTCCCATTTAATTGTTCATCTTCAGTTAATATTATGCATAAACAATATTTTGTACTTTTTGTACTCTTATTATAATTAATAGTATTATCTATGATTGAACAAATGCAAGTTATGTGGAGAAACGGACACCATGACTTTTTAAAATGTCAAGATTGCCGTGTGTGCCTTTAAAGGATTTTGCCGGCGCCACAATTGGCTCTCAACTTGAAATATGGAAAAGCGATATTACCACCACCCTCCCTGCCGCCACCCACTTCAAACACCAAGACAGAACTTCTTAAAAACCTGCCCCCAGCTTCTATTACGCCTTCGCAGTCTTAAAACAAGTGTATTTATCAATATTAATCAGTACAATGTCAATGTAGTACCATATCCACTTACCTGTTATCCGAAATAAGTTCAAGTCAGCCACGTCCGATCATATTCAGCACATACAACTGCATATGGAACATGGAATTGCTATGTCCTTCATATATATATATATTGTAACATCAAAACTCACTCAAACCTGCCATACTAGTATTTGTTAGTTCTTAACTGTAATTTCTTTCTTAAGCGTGAAGGTGACAAAAGGGTTTACCTGATTAGATTAACTTATCTATAGAGTTTGTTTAATCTGTGAAGAGTTGGTGTCAACAGAGAGTAACTATTGTATTTAGTTATACCCTGGAGTCAAAAAAGGCCAATTAACCCTTAATTCAATAAACAAATCACATCGTGGCGCAGGAGGCCAGACTTAAATAAACTACGTTATCAAAAATAGTACTAGATACTGCAGTATATTATAGGAATTATTAAGTACTGTTCTGTAGGGAAAGAATATAGGACAAAATACCCCCATTCTCCTCCACCCTGCCGGTCACGCAAAGAAAGCCAGCTCCACCATGGCCGGAAAGTCTATTAGATATTGTCTCCCAATCTCTGCAACCGTTGGGTACGGTGTTCCGTTAGGGCCATCGTACCATCGCGTATCGACCTTTACAAGTCGATGCACGATGATACGATGGCGATGGAACGATGACGCGATGGTACGATGGCGATGGTACGATGGTACGATACGATGGTCCATCGCGTCATCGCCATCGTACCATCGCACCATCGCCATAGTACCATTGCGCATCGACTTTAAACGCGATGGTACGATGGAACAATGGCCCATCGTACCATCGCGCATCGACCTTTTACAAGTCGATGCGCGATGGTACAATGGCGATGGTACGATGGTACGATGGCGATGACGCGATTGACCATCGTACCATCGCCATCGTACAATCGTGTCATCGCCATCGTACCATCGTGCCATCGCACCATCGCAGTCGATGTGCGATGTTGCATTGCTCCCTACTCCATCGTACCATCGCTCCATCGCCTTCCGTTTAGACAGGCGCACATCAAAGCAAAACAAAAATTGAGGACATCTTTACCGTACATCATGCATGCAAAGATTCGACAATATTTTTCTTAAATCTATCCCTTCATTTAGGCTCAGCAAAACATTAATTTCTCGGTAAGAAACATTTCCAAAAAGTATTGTCAAATCTTTGCATCTATGATGTCCTTCATTTTTGTTTTGTTTTGATGTGCGCATGTCTAAACGGAAGGCGATGGAGCGATGGTACGATGGAGCAGGGGGCGATGCAACATCGCACATCGACTGCGATGGTGCGATGGCACGATGGTACGATGGCGATGACACGATGGTACTATGGCGATGGACCATCGCGTCATCGCCATCGTACCATCGTACCATCGCCATCGTACCATCGTACCATCGCGCATCGACTTGTAAAAGTTCGATGCGCGATGGTACGATGGGCCATTGTAGCATCGTACCATCGTACCATCGCGTTTAAAGTCGATGCGCGATAGTACGATGGTACGATGGCGATGGTGCGATGGTACGATGGCGATGACACGATGGACCATCGTATCATCGCCATCGTACCGTCGTACCATCGCCATCGTGCCATCGCCATCGTACCATCGTACCATCGCGCATCGACTTTTAAAGATCGATGCGCGATGGTACGATGGCCCTAACGGAACACCGTAGTTGGGTTCAAGCTCTGGCGGTGGAAGTTCTGATTAAAATCTGCGTCGGAACTACCTCGTCGATGCGTCCTACATTTACCGATTACGGAAATTGGCGATGAGTTCCGATCGCCCTCAGTTGTAGCGCGCCAAATGCAGGATAGTAATTGTCGGTTTTGAATTGTTTTGCTCATCTGAAAATAAGTGTATAAATACCATGTTTTGGTGTTGTTGTTTTTTTTAAATGATGCATTCATTCATGAGACAAGTATCTTTCTTAGAAGCTACATGACCCTACATCTCTTTAGATTTGTTGGCTATCACACGGTCATTTGTCATGAAAATGTAAGTTATTCTTATTTAAAATGGGCCTGGATATTCATTTGTATTTCATAACATACAGAACACAATGCAAAATAGAGCTTTATTTCATCTCACCAATGTCCCGATACGGCCTTGTATCCCCATATGATTTCATTTCTTAGAACAGTGTCTGTAGTCATTATTTCTAATCTGAAATAACACTTAACTGTTACAAAAAGCAGACATAACAACGACTTATATAAATATGCGTATGTCTGTCTGTATTTAGTTATCTATGTACCCAAAAGATTGTGGACATTATCACAAACTAGTGAAGTTGAAACATTTGACGTCATTTGTTCATTGGATTATGAACGAAATTACAATAGACATAATGACGTTACATAAGTACATACAATAAGTATATAGCTTGCAGATTTCTTTTCACTTATTCCCGAAATACAACGCCAGACATATTACGACATTGCGCGTAATATTGCGCTTTCCGCTTATAAACAGTAGTTGTCGCCAGGACACCACGAATAGCTTCACACCATGGGGACAAGAGCAGCGAAATTTCTTTTGTGATAGTGAAAGAGTGGGGTTGGGGGCAAACAATGGCATTGTCCAACATTTGTATAAATACGAAACACGCTAATTGAAGGTGTGACCGTTGCATATATATACTGAAAGGAAAAAGAAACGCGACACGGAAATTTCCGCTATATATTGTATGTACAATATGCTGCTGTTAATCGAATGGTACATGGCAACGTAAGATCTTTTTTATCGGAAAAATACTCAAACAACACGTAACACAGCAAATAGGATTCCTGCAAAGTTTCGTTATTGACAGAGCAGCGTTTGGCGCAAACTTAGGATGCAACATGTTGCAAACTCTTTACCTTAAAGGGAATAAAGCGACACAGCCAAACACGTCTGTTATTGAGAGTTCTGAAAAACTTGGGAAAAGGTGAAACAATTATCAAAATCGGATGATAAACAAAAAAGATATGACCATTTAAAGGTTGTTCTAAAACGAATATGGGAGCCGCCATTTTTAGAACTATGACGTCATAGTTCCATATTACCATATATGGAATATTGATCAATATCATTTAAAACGAAGAAAATCACTGCAATTGAATGATTTGTTTACTGGTCATATAAAGCATTACTGCCATTAAGTATTACATATTTTTCATACAGTTGTTGTCATTTTTTCCCTATAAATTTTCATATTTATAAATATTCCATTTATGGTCATTTAGAACCGTGATGTCATAGCTCTCAAAATGGCCGCTTCCATATCCGTTTCAACAGAAACTTCAAATGATCATATCTTCTTTGTTTATCATCGGATTTTGATAATTCTTTCACCCTTATTCAAGTATTTCAGAACTCTCAATAATACAGATGTTTGGCTGTGTCGCTACATTCCCTTTAACTGGCTCATTTTTTCAATGCGGAACTTCAACATTTATGAATTTCTTGTTACAACATGTACTTTGATTAAAACATCTACAACATCCCAGTTGTGTCCTTTCTCTAACTAACTGCCTTTTTTAAAAAAAAAAACACAACATCTCGGGATTTCCTTGGAATATATATGGAAATAAGTGTGCAATAATTCCCGTGTCGCGTTTCTTTTTCCTTTCAGTATACATAATATGTACTGTCAGATAAGGTGATACCATTAAATAACATTGCAAATGTATAAGCTACAAAGATAATACCTGATAACATTCATTAGACGTGGACCGTGTAAGATAACATTCATTAGACGTGGACCGTGTTAGATAAGCTTAAAAAGGTATTAATTGTATTTGTACGTAAGAATATATCACTAAATTACAAAAATGAAAACCGGATAAAAATAATACTAACTTTTTAAGAAGTGTATTCTTTGTGGCTCTTGTCTCAGCCATAGATCTACATACTATTTATATCCATATGTGTATACAAATGACGTCAAACACCAAACAAACAAACAAACACACACACACACACACACACACACACACACACACACACTACGAATATGTTAACTAAGACTTCACCATATATAGATATCTCGTGTTTTTGTTTGTATACAAACTGAGAATTTGCAAATAAACTGTAAACTGTAAACGGTATATGTTCATACTTAGCCTTTTTTGTAAAATTGACTCACCACTAAAACATACTTGAGTTTAGACACACAAGCTGCATGACGGAATCATATCTGTTATCAGCTGTTGATAATACCCACTGGCTTAATGTCTATTAAATACACATTTTTCCAGATGGAGACTTATACATGTATTTGTAAAATGGAATCAACAGTAAGTATTAGTTATAGACTGTCCAACGAGGTGTTTCGAGCATATATCATGAAATATATGGAGGCTTAAGCCGAGATATTTTAATGATATATGCGTGTAACACCAAGTTGAATATACTATAACTGTTTTATCGCTAGCCACGCCCCACTGTATGATATCTGGTATAACGGCACACTTTTTGAAAAGTGTGCCGTTATACCAAATATCAGTACACTTTCGTGTTCTTGTATTGAATATATCATACGACTTTGGACTCTCAGGCATGCGATACAAGTAGATATACGACTCGAACAGGAAATGTAGTATCAAGGACAACAGTCAACCACAAACACGCATAGAAACAAACAACAACTACAAATGAAAGATTCGACATCACGAACATACAAGGATTGACAATAGGGCTACCTCATTGGAACGGTCAGTGGCAAACAAGGCCCTGGGTATTTAAACCAGGTTGTAGGGTGCACCAAACCCTGCACCAAACCCTACTCTAACCCTATTGTCATCCCAATAAACGGTAAATAAAGATATCCCCATACTTATGTTCTAGACACACAAGCTGACTGAATCATATGTTCATACGTTTCCCTCTATTTGTAAAATGAACTCAACACTACAACATAACTCAGTTCTAGACACACACAAGCTGACTCAATCATATCAGCCGTTTACAGCACCCACTGGCTTACTGTCTATTCACTGACAGAGACATATATATCATCCAAACTGCGTGTAGTACTCACTTCCCGTCGGCCATGTACATGACGCTTCACAGTCATGTGTTTCAGTGCAACATTGTCAAGTATACTATTAACAGCTGTGCCAGTGGGAATATAAGGTGATACACACACCTCCTCGTCATCATCATCATCTGCTGTGTCAAAAAGAAAGTGTGCACATCTGTTTTTGGAAATATTTAACAAATTGTAATAACACATTTTGCAAAACAAGTTTTAAAATATACCACATACAGTCTCAATCAAACCGAGACTGCAATATTTCGTATTTATCGTGTTCGGCCGTTTCCAAAGGTCCAATATCATACTCTTTCATATATGCATTAATAAAGTACGGATACCTTTGTATGAACAATGTCTTCACTAACAAAGTTTGAGTTACTCGAAGTCAAAATAGAGCAAAACAAAAATTGCATATAATGCATGAAGTTGAATGTTTTAAATGCAGTTCAACGAGAAAAGTCAATTGTTAATTGATAGTTTTCTGGAATATCTCACGAATATCCAACGTTTTACTTCTTCACAAACATAAAGTTGGGATGTTTAAACGCATATATGACGTAAAAGTTTACAGCTATGTATATTCATAATAAGGTTGAGTTGATTGCACACTTGCTTTTTTTTTTACTTAATTTAACATTTTGTGAACGTCATCCGCAAAAATGTCTACGAATTTATGGATAAGACTCCAAACAGCAACGCCTTATAACACATTACGCATTCCTGAATGTTTTGAAATCGTAGCCCATAAAATTATTTATTACTAAATACACGCGTATGGTGGTATGGATGTGCGCATTAGGTGTATCTGTATTAGTTTGTATCATTAGTGTTCTTCACATTAGTTTATTTTAAGCACCAAATAATTCCGGATTGATTTTCCACTTTTTTTTTAGTCATATGTTTATTCAAGCAGACGTTAGAGCATACGCGAGTATAAATTAATACACTTCTCAACTAATCGGTCACTTTTCAAAGAATTATATATGTTTTAATAATTCATATTTTAACTGGCGCCGTTTAACAAATATCAATTTATAAAACTCAATCTGCATTGATTGGACTAAAACCTTGTTGATAAACTTAATAAAATATTGGTATGTGTTTCGGTGATTTCCAGTTTTTAGTAATCGTGTTATTTTCAAAAAACCTGGGTGACCGATTATAAAAGTTGAGTAGTGCATACTAAAGGATAAAAGAAAAGCAACTCGGGAATTTCCACTATAAATTGTATATAATGCACACTTAATTCCATATAATATTCTATAGAATTCCTTGAATGTTTTGTAAAAAAAATGGATTGCGGCTAGTTATAGAAAGCGGAGAACTGTAATGTTGTAGGCTGTTTAATCGCAGTACACTTTGTAACACGAAATTCAAAAATGTTGAAGTTCCGCGTTGAAACTGTGAGCCATTTCAGTACTGTTTTTATTGTAAATAAATTGCAAACTTGTCCATCTACGTTTGCTCATCTGCTTGAGCCAAACGCGTATTCTATCAATAATGGAACTGTGAAGGGATAATACTTGTTGTATTATGTTTTAGTATTTTTTCGAAAGGAAATGTATATAGCCAACTACCATTCGATTAACAGCCAAATAATATACATACAATATATAGCGGACATTTTCGAGATGCGTTTCTTTTTTCCTTTAGTATATATAATCTCGTGTTGCAATGGATAAGGGTAGAAAATGCATGTATGACAGTTAACGTCGCTCAGGCATAGCACGACGCTGTCTGCTTGAATGCACAACTTTATAGTATAAAATGAAAATCGTTGAGCGTGTTTTCAGCAGTTCAGACAAAAAAAATGAATTTAGACACGGACAATGTTTGTTTAAAGCTATGGAATAATGAATGACAATGCTTCAATGAATCATGATGGAACTATAGAATTTGCTTTTGAGGAGAAGTGCAAAATCCAACTGTTAATGTTGATTTGCGGTCCCGAATCACGGTCAAGGTAGCAAAACTCGGGCTTGCGCAGTCGTAAAAAGAAAAAGAAAGAAGTGCACAGTTTGTTATATCAGTTTAGCCGAGTTAGTTGTTAATATTTGGCGATAACGTATATTCCTTCACTGAGAAATCCCGATCTTTCATCGATAAAAATGTAATAATTCCCTTTTATATACCAAAAGCCAAGCAAGAAAGCTACTAGTAAAATTTGCATGCAGATCTTAGTATGACCCGACCGGGGAGTGAACCCACGATCTCCCGCATGCAAGGTGGACGCTCTTATGCCCACAATAGGCGTGAAATATTTTTTATTGGAGGCCTTTTCAGATTGCATCTTGGTTCTGGCATGATTTTTTTAGATTCTATGAGAAAATACGTGTCTTAAAGTCTTATCGGATTCCAATGTAGTTCTCGATCGAAATCCTTGACAGGTTCCAGTATAATAATATAAGTAAAAGGATTTCTGTACGATTAGGTTACAAAAACAAATACAGAAAAGGTTCTCGTTGAAGGCTTTCCTGATTCTAATACAGTTTTATGACGATTACTTCGTAGTGTCCTAAAATCCTGCATTATTCTGATAATTCAGGTGTTTCTCTTATTGCCATGTGTTTCTCTGATTTCAAGGTGCTTAACCGTAGTACAGTTGTTCTGTCTACAGACTTTCCAGATTCTTAGAAGTTGTCAAAATGAATTTTATAATCAATGTTCTCGATGATGCATGGCTCTCCGAACTCCAGTGAAATTCTCTGATTGCATTCCGAATTTCATGAACATTCTCTAAAAGGTACTTGAGTACTCCTCGGTTGTTCGTTGAAGGACCGGTTCTTATTTAGATCGTTCAAGACTTTCCGGATTCCAAGGTCGTTCTATGAATTCTTTTAAAAACTCTAAAATATTTTATAAAATACTTTCTTAGTTCCAAGGTTCAACCTGAAGCCGTAACAGTAAAGTCTCCGAATGAATGCCTTACGGTTAGTTTAGTTTTCTATGTGACGGCTTCTCGATTTAATAATGATCTCAAAAAGCTTCATGGATTCGATGGTGCTCCCTAATTGCTTTTTGGGCCAAGGTAATTTTTTTCGATGCTGAACTAGCAAATACATCCTATTTGGAATAGAATTTAGCTGGATATTGAGTTTTATACTTTTATTATTCAAAACATAAGTAATCACATTCGTTCGGTTCATATTCCCATGACCCAGTAAGAAACAGAAATCTATATCTGTATCCATTTATCGTTAAAGTATAATCGGCAAGCATCATTGAGGCATAAACTCTTTATACGCCATCTTATAAATAAAGAACAAGCCATAAACCTTATAATGATGGGGTTATTATGTTTTATGAGTATGTAAAGTGGCGACATAATCACCGTATTAGCGCCGTGGGACTCGGCATTCGTGTTAATGTTATGTAAATTGCTGAAGAAACAAGCTTAGATTCATCAGCTGTGTGGCATAGGGCAGCAGGTTGTGGCCTTGTACAAGTAACACGTCACAATTATGTATCACAATATGTCAGAATATGACGTCTAAATGTCACATTGAAATGTATGTTTGCACAATGACATGTTTCAAATAAGAATCACTAGATGTGTGTACAGGTATCGCTTTACTGTAATAATTGCAAATTCCGTATACCGGTGTATGTTGACAGCTGGTAATGATCAATCGGCAATCCCGTAATTATTCGGGATCAATGGTTGATCGAGAAGTTGTGAATGAATCACAAGCAAGCGGATGGCTCGTGAGTTCTATCTCCATCCTGAGCACCTGTAAGAACAGTTTTTTTGTGACGTTTCATAACGTCATTTCATAAATAATTTTATATGTTTGATGTTAAATACGAGCAATGCATCTGTATTGTCGTACAGCAAAGAAATTGCTTGGGGTTTGCTTGGTCTCGCGACGTGACGACTCTGATAAATAAACTTTTCAGACAGGGAGTGAGCCATGTCCCCTGTCAAGAATCTAAAGCAACTTATAATGTCCACAACCTATGTCCAATATATGTTAATGAATAGGTTTTTTTTCTAAAGACTTGCTCAACATCGGTGGTTCTACACAGGTGCCTGCCCGTGCACGACAATTGCCCGGAAGTACACACTGGGTCTTCCTCCACCAATGAAGCTGGAAAGTCGCAATATGACCGTAGCTGTTGGTGCGACTACACGGTCCAATTCAAAGTTTTTAAAGAGTATACTTAAAGCAAGTGGTCGTTTGATAAATAGGAAAATATTACGAGTGGTGCATGTTTACAGTTGTAGAGCGACGTACATGTTCCTGTTGTGTAAAAATGCCAGGTACGAAACTCTGTACTGTCACATTCCATGGTGATCCGCGAAGACATCTGGGACATTATTATTAATACCGGTAACCCTCCTTTATAAATAAATTCATAATATTATCTTAAATAATGAAGGCATTGTTCTAAACATTTACCAATTTGAATAATATAAAAGACAAACGAAATTCCTCATATACAAGCTGAATATGTTTTATGGTTGTTAATAACGTGTTGACCCGAATCTGCGTAGTGAATATATCAGAAGCAGACCGGATGACCAAGGCTAATTTCACGATTCATATGGACATCAGCTAGGAAATAGCTGCACTATCGCAGTTCGTTATCTCTCATAGTTTCGTTACATTTATCACCCCTGTTTGGGCGTGCAACGATTTTGAGAATTAGTTTGAATTAGTTCAGCATTTCAACGTTGTTACAGTTGACGTGTGGAGGAAGGCACGAACGATAACTCTACGTCACGTGACGGGACTAAGTATGAATGAGCTTAATTATTTAGTATCGCACAGTTTATTGTTTTTTTATGCCTCACTGTTTTACTGACATTTTATACAGTATACAGTATACTTTAAAAAACGATTTTACATTGACTTCATTTCTATACATAATTAAATGTAGAGTATTTCAATGCGGTGATCCTGCTGTTCTCCTTTGCCCCTTGTAATAAAATAACCCACGATCAATGCTTGTTGTGGCTGCCGAAAAAAATCCCCTTGAACTACAAATCCTTACAAGTCCTTTGTGATCAATATGTGTGACTTTAACTTAGAAAACCGCTCACGCCAGCCAGTGCCAGGGGCGTGAACGTGTTTGTTTTCTCATGTCACCAAAGGGAGGCATATAGTCCGTGGGTTCGTCCGTTCGTCCGTCCTTTCCCCCGAAACAATAATGTCGCAGTCATAACTTTGAAACAACTGAAGGGATTCCATGAAACTTCACACACATGTTTACCACAATAAGAAGGTGTGTCGTGTGCAATAATCGGGTCCTTATCTCAAAGGTCAAGGTCACAATTAGATGTCAAATGAGTCCAAATGTTCGGGGGTATTTGTCACTTATTGGTGACATTTTTTGTTTAACACTATTTCTCATAAACACACTCAATAGAACCAGCTACTTTATTTTCTGGTTTCTGAGTTGTAACGCTATATAAAGCGGTGAAAGAGAATTTTGATTTTGAAACTTATCTAGAGACATTATCCTCCGAACAATTAAGAAGTTGTATAACAAAAATAAGATTATCCGCTCATTGTTTAAGGATAGAAACAGGAAGATGCTCAAGAGGGAGAACAGAGAGAAACGAAAGAGTGTGCCAAATTTGTAACACTAAAAATATTGAAGACGAGTACCATTTGATTTTGATCTGTACTACTTACTCTAACATTAGAAACACATACATTCCTAAATATTACACAACTAGTCCAAGCATGCTTAAATGTGTGGAATTGTTGCAGTCATTAAACAAAAAGATTATTCTTAGTTTAAGTAAATTTATTTCGATGCACTTTTAGAAAGGCTATCTACATCCAGTTTTTAACAGACTGAAAAAATAGATATCTTATTTCAGAACATCCTCGTTTATCATTGGCATACCATAATATCTGTATTTGTTTGTTTAAATATGTAAGAAGCAAAGAAAAACGTAATGATTATTTGTTGTAAATGCAATGTTGAAATCTGTCACGTGTGTATATAATATAATTGTCATATATTTGTAATGATGAAAACCTGTAGTCAATAAAAGTATCTATCTATCTATTTTCCTTGATTCCAAGCGAGCCTGTTTTCAGGTTTTGTTTATATACAGTGTCATGTTTACACTTATTGTGTTGTCTTTTAAAGATTTCAATTTTTCCCTTCGACATTATTTTGTAACATTACATGTCTGTTTAGCTAGTCGTTTGATATTTAGCGCGTCTATAACATTGCTTGGTTTACGTGTTATTTCTGATTTAAACATATACATTTTACATCGATTGCGAAGCAAGTTCTTGCAACTTATATTAATCACTCTCGGTGGCTTCCTGGGTAGAACCAGTACTAAGCAATGTGGATTAATTATCTTGCTCAAGGATAAATAACATGGCCACGGCGAGTATCGAACCCATGACCTCTCGATCTGAAGTCCGACGCTCTACCACTGGACCACGCATCATAATACCTTTAGTATGTAGTTGTGGTAATAGTTGTTTTGTAAACTTTTTTTTATTTATATTAACTTCAAGCTCAAATATCTTCAACGAGAAGCAACAGATGACGCAGGCGTTATGAAATCATTTATCCAGTAAATGATACAAAGGCAAATGTATCAAGCTGATATCGTTTTTGAATATCAATTTCAACATTCTCTAGCCAGTCCAACTGTGGGAAGTTATTATATTCTTTGATCAGAACACGATATAATGACCTTCAAATGGGCAGCAATAAAATGGCAATATACTGACACATTTCTTAAATGTTTTATTTTATTTCTGACCCTAAAATCTAGCTGTATTTTAGATCAAATAACCTGTTAATCGAAACAATTCTAATACAGTCACTAACCTGTGTTTGACATGGTTAAACCCATGCATACTTGTGTTCCACACCATTGCGTATGAAAACAACAAAATAGCAAAAGCATCAATACTATTAAAAAGATGGTATTCGTTCGTTAATGCAGATACGCAGGTGAGTTTTCCTTCGTGAGAAATTGTCTGTTTATTCAGTTAGTTGCTTGTCTAAATTTAATCATCCTCATTTTTCTTGATAATCGCACTGTTACTATTCTTTCAACAATCCCACTATGCATTGCAACACGTTGGTTCTGAATCACTGATAAGTATTATATTATCACAGAAGTTAAACTGATGGATTGAAATATAAGGGCAAATGAGTCAGCCATATTTATAAAATATAACGAAGCATGTGATAAGTAAGGCTTAATACTGACCTAACATTCACACCTGATTTGAATAAGCAACATACATTATTGCTGATATAAATCATCTTCCGATATTTATTTTGAGTTATCTTCCTTGCTTTCTGTTATAGCAGATTTTATCGTGACGCACTTCCGGTGCTATTTATAGTAACGGAGGATGACTGGCCGTCAGCCATTTCTGCACTGTATCGACATGTGATAAAAGCTGATTAATCGTCTGTTTGGTTACTTAAATATTTTAATGTAAACATTTAAATTAATATGGGTAAAGAGTGTGGGGAATAGTGTATTTTTTAAGGGGACATGACCATCACTGCCTTTATATGCATATAGTTCGACTGTTGAACCTAAATAATGACCTTGATCTTTGAGATACGGACCTGATTACAGTAACCGAAATACATTTTTTTGAGATCCATCATTCTACATCTTACTAAGTTTAAACAAAGTTCAACCCACTCAAACACAACAAAAGGTACACGAGCATTGTAGAAATCGTATTTATAAGCATTGTTACATGTAAACTTAAAATCATGACCTTGATCTTTGCAGTACGGACCTGATTTAGTTAGGGAACTACTTTTTGCTAGATCCATCATTCTGCCTTAACCAAGTTTAATCACATATACACAACGGCTATATAGTACAGCATTCGAACTTAATATTGGTCTTGATCTTTGAAGAACGGTCTTGATTTGTCCTTTGCGCCATTTTGAATTGAATTCTGATTTACCCGTTCAAAAACAGTTGCAGCATCTTCAAATTTGCATATGTTAAACGTGCATTTATCTATTTTTTGTATTTAATAGTTGAACATTCAAAATAAAAAATACACTGATTACTTCTGGTACAACTGCGTTGTTGCGAAATTTGGCAATTTATCTAATTTAATTAAGTTATGTGACTCAAGGGACAACACGTTAAATGAAAATAAACACATTTTTTGTTGATTTCGAATGAGCAGACTTTGACGAAAAGTTAGTAGTTCTGGATCTTTGATGGGCAAAGCTTCATAAATATATTACTTATTCTTTAAAAGATTTGCCCTGTTCAACCTTTGACTAAAATGTGTCTAATGAACTTAAAGTGGGTACCCCATTATTTCTTCTTTTTTTTAATATCTCAAATTTTAATTCGCTATACAAAATCTTATCGATCATAATATTGTGTTAGCACCTTTCTTTCTTTCTTTCTTTCTTTCCTTCTTTCCTTCTTTCTTTCTTTCTTTCTTTCTTTCTTTCTTTCTTTCTTTCTTTCCTTCTTTCTTTCTTTTTTTCTTTCTTTATTTGGTGGGGTGGGGTGCGGGGTGGGGGAGGGCGGTGGGGGTTCACGTTTAAAGTAATTGTTGTAATTCACCTTAGATCTTTAGTCGAATCAGGTGTAAACTAACTCTGTTGGGTAACCTAGGATAGCTCATATTACTGTACAGAATACATTTCCTTGTAAATCAAGCGTCATGTATGGTCTCTTCCTCGTAAATCAAGTTTCATGTATGGTCTCATTCCTTGGTCTCATTCCTTGTAAATCAAGTGTCATGATTGGTCGCATTCCTTGTAAATCAAGTGTCATGTATGGTCTCATTCCTTGTAAATCAAGCGTCATGTATGGTCTCTTCCTTGTAAATCAAGTTTCATGTATGGTCTCATTCCTTGTAAATCAAGTGTCATGTATAGTCTCATTCCTTGTAAATGAAGTGTCATGCATGTATAGTCTCATTCCTTGTTAATCAAGTGTCATGTATAGTCCCATTCCTTGTAAATCAAGTGTCATGTATGGTCTCATTCCTTGTAAATCAAGTGTCATGTATAGTCTCATTCCTTGTAAATCAAGTGTCATGTATAGTCTCATTCCTTGTAAATCAAGTGTCATGTATAGTCTCATTCCTTGTAAATCAAGTGTCATGTATAGTCCCATTCCTTGTAAATCAAGTGTCATGTATAGTCCCATTCCTTGTAAATCAAGTGTCATGTATAGTCTCATTCAATATATTTCGATCCTTTAGAACAGAAAATATCCTTATTTGTTAATTTTAAGTCGGAGCCTTAGACCGCCACAAAAAACTAGTGTACACCCTTTAATACATCTCATCAACGTTGAATTATACTTTCGAGAATGACTGCATGATATAGGTATGTCAAATCTAACTAATTCATCTGAACAAATTGACACTTTTGATCAAAGAAACCATACCAGTTTCTCATTTGTCGTTGACGAAGTTCAATAAGTTATTACACATTAACGCACCGAGCGGTATAAGTAAGTAAGGTAAGTAGGAAGGCCGAGATATTTTCTAAAATGTGACTGTTTTTGGCAAGATAGATACTTTAAGACATGCACATGGGTTTCCTTACAGGTCGTATTGCAAACAATGTTCGGTGAATACAATTATTTGTATAATGGGTAATATTATATACTAATATAATTCTCAATGAAGGTATATTTGCTTTAAGCAATGGATTGTCCTTTGGTAAACTTGAGTACAGCAATTCATTAAACACGTGTGGTGGCCCTTTTTTTTATCGAAATTTATTTTCTAGGATTAGTTGAAAACATGTCAACTTTAACTGCTATTAAACATAACGTAGGAGATGTATACTCTCCTCAAACACGTTTTATTTAGAACACCTCTAAAGAAATTAAAAACGGGTCAACGAATTATGACAAAACCATAAGAAATAAAGGAGACATGACATATTAATAAATTGTAATGAAACCGGCATAAATGGTGGGCGACCATCTTGGAATGATGACGTCATCAAGCACTTTTGGCCACTACCAGTTGTGTTCATTACAGGTCATATCTATGGTGGCTGATTTCTGCCATGTCGTCTTTTCGTTATTTCGCCGCGAAAAGACGACAGAACGAAAAGGCGACAGGACGAAAAGACGCCAAATGCAGCGCGAAAATACGACAGAACGAGAAGACGATAGAACGACAGAACGAAAAGACGACATTTCATGGGCGAAAAGACGACAGAACGCCACGCGAAAATACGAAATGACGACACTTCAGCCGCGAAAAGAGGCAGAAAAACAATAAACGTGGCTCTAGCGCAAATGGAGTGTCTACAATAGAATTTGAGCAACTCTGCAGTTCTTTAGGTGAGAAGGTTCTAGGCCCATTCTCCATATTTTATCTCGATGTACATGGAGGATGAGTCTGTCATGTTCATTCCAGTTAGGCGCCATATAACCTTTCATGTGATGGTGCGCCTTAAAACCCCAATTCAATTTAATTCTACAAAAGCTCAACATACTGTGTTTAAATGAAATTTCAGATAATTATGTTTTAGTATTAAGAAGATCAAAGTATATAGTGTTTCCACTCAAATGCCTCGTGATATCAATTTACCTCAATAATCTTCTAATGATAATTTATGGCCTTTATGTTTTTAATGGGTTTTTTAAATTGCAACTCGTAAATTAATGTACCTGAAAGTGAATCTCAACATTAATGTAGTTTGTTGAGTGTTAAACAATATAATTTCTTTTCTGACATGGTTTACCATAGTGTCCCTATGATGCATTAAGCTTTATATATATTTACAAATATAACCGTTTAAACTACATAATATATGTTAAAACTCTCTAGATATAAATATTCTTATTGTGTGCTTAAATTTATTAGATCTCTCTCTCTCTCTCTCTCTCTCTCTCTCTCTCTCTCTCTCTCTCTCTCTCTCTCGGCGGTTCTAAATAATGTTACTGTGTTGATTAGCCGTTAAACAACATACAATTCATTCGCTGTGTCTCTCCAGTAGATCTAGATCGTTTATGATTTCAAAGTTAGATTAAGTACATAATTTAAAATATTAAGATATCGTCTCAAAACTGCTTGGGAGTGAGAGTGAATAGTAAGATCTCTGTCTTTTGTCCCTTTGCATTTGAACATATTTCTATGAACTTTGTATTCTTTGTCATGATGCAGTACCATCTTCTTTGTGTTCTCGACAATATAGCGACACAGCCAAACAAGTTTTAGTATTGAGAGTTCTGAAAAAGGGGGGGGGGGGTGTGGAGGGGGTGGGGGGAGGCGGCGAGTGAAATAATTATCAATATCGGATTATAAACAAAAAAGATATTACCATTTGAATCTTATTATAAAAAGGGATATGGGAGACTCCATGCTGAGAACTACGACGCCATAGTTCCAAATTACCATAGTAATGGAATATGGATCATTTAAAACAAAGAAAATCACTGCAAATGAATGCAGAATCCTTTACTGGTCATTATCGCCATTAAGAATACATATTTTTATAAACATAATATGTAAACAGTTGCTGTAATTTTTTCCCTCTAAATCGGTAATTTTTCATATATGTAAATATTCAATACATGGTCATTTAGAACTGTGATGTCATAGCTCTCAAAATGGCGGCTTCCATATCCTTTTCAGTAGAACCTTCAAATGATCATATCTTCTTTGTTTATCATCCGATTTTGATAATTATTTTACCGTTTTCCAATTTTTTCAGAACTCTCAATAATAAAGATAGGTTTGGCTGTAACGGTACATTCCCTGTAATGTATTGATTTGTTTAATGAATACAGTAGATACGACATTGTAACAAACTAAAGAACAGAACAAAAATATTATTACTTTCAGGCATAAACACTCACTACGCTCTGTGTGATTAGACAGTCGATGTTGTTCGAAAAATCGAAAATGTAATGGTTGCCATCAGTAACGAACATCTGCTTAAACCACTGGCAACAAGAAAGTGACGCCATCACGAACTGACCTACCAGAAATAAACGTGCGACATCAACAGAGGAATAATACGAATTCATCCCCAGAACCACAAGAAATAGAACGCATTAACCCAATACATAGTGGCAACTGGATACAATATCAAGTGCCCAACATCTTTCTCTAAGCTAAACTTTTTTATATTTTAAATTACTTTTCTGTCGTTATTCTGTTATTCTGTTCTTATATTTGTTACATAGTATCCATTTTTTTTGTCTTCTGCACATACCTCAAACTGACCGTGTCTTCAATAGGATGAAATTGGTAGACATAGGTGGACATAATCGAGATGCCATTGATTCGGATCATACCATGAATATTGAATGGTTTGGTAATACTAGTTTTAATGTGAGATAAGGTGTGATGCTTAAAATTAAAGTAGTACCATTTTCAGTGGCTGAAGTGGCATTAGTTGTGTGGCCACTGTCGGCCATTCACACCCACTTACGCTGAGGCGGCCTTATTATCGACAACAATGCGCATGGAATTAATGTTTTATTATTCGGGGTTTATCTAAACCCTATCTCAATGTTGATGTAATCCACTTGTACAATAGGTGTTTGTCTCCGTGTAATCTATTTTATTCAGATATTTAATACGGCATACCAAGTGTCTGATTCGGATTATTTCGCTCGAAAGGAATAGTTTTTACAAGACCGCTAACCGTATCACATGGCCTGATGGGATTTCGTAATCGTATACACATGTACAGGCACTTCAAATGTTTCATCCGGGTAATATAGCATTTCACTATACACGGTAGAACGAGGAGTGGACTTTAAGTCAACTACCACTACTGTATTTCCCATAGGCAAACCCGAGTCTGCTACTTGTCTCTCTTGTTTGTGTTTGTTGCTTCCAAGAGATCCCATTTCCAGTATTTATTTACATTATATCCTGTTGGCCGACAACCCATATTCCTATATCACAAATGAAAAAACATAACATTTTCTAAAGAACTATCTTAGAGACGCTTTTACACATGGAACTGCTTGTATTCCGTATAATATACCCATTACGTATTTCCTTATATTAACCAAGGCGACCGAATCAAGTGCAGTGTCAGTACGTTCGTCTAGTCAACGTCCCGGAACACCCGTTTAGTACGTGGAGTCCGTGGATATAGCACTGAATCGGCGATGTTGTGAGGGTAACAGTCCGCCGTATGGAATCACAAGCAATAATGTGTAGTTTCTTGTCGTTTTTGAGCCATGTGATAAAAAGGATCTGACACTCGTTGTCATTTCATACAACATTTTATTAAACTCGTTCAAGAATGTGTTATTAAGCTCGCCGGAGGCTCGCTTAATAACAAATTCCTGAACTCGTTTAATAAAATTTTGTATGAAATGACAACGAGTGTCAGATCCTCTATATATTAAATGTTACCAGCAAATCGGGGGTAACGTGATGCTTTCAGCCTCTACCACAATGTAAGTGAAGAAATGTTACATGTTTGCAAACATACACTCAGTACAGTCGTATCCAAAATGCAAATTTCAGTCAAAATATCCTAAATGAAGTTGTTTTATGATGGGAATATAAGATTGTGATATTTTATGGGGATTTGTTATGATTTGGGTAATGCAATCCAATCAGAATCTACCCTAAACTGTGATTATATGTCCCAATAGACTGTATACATTGTTCAACCATTCAGAAGCGCTGAATCAATAGTGGTATCTGACCATTAAGCTATGGTCTGTCTAATAACGTAAGTTGTATACTCTCCTATACATGGAGGAATAAAGAGTACTACTATCTTCTTGCATGCAGGTACGAAACCATCAATTATTTCCATATTGAAACCAATGTTAAAATGTCACATATTAATGATTTGCTGCAACTTAAGTAAGGATAATGCAGCAGTGAAATTTTCAGAGAAAAATAGTTTTCCATCACCAGAAAAGGTTGGGTCGCAAGACATGTAAGTTCTTTCTTGTTTACTAAACAGGTCAATGGTACAGCTGTTTTCATTGATAGCTACTCACAACGTGTAAGCAGAGATTCGAAATTTGGAAAATGTTTCATCAATAATCCAGTACAATCTGTCAATACACTTCTTATACATAAAACAACAAACAAACTCGAATAGAAATAGTTATTTTCCACAAGTTTAAATGTCCATTTCCAGCGAAAAAAGGAAGGACTACTTTGTAGAGTAGGAACTACAACTCGGAGGTTTATATGCAATTTGGTTGTTTACACCTTGATACCGATTGTCATTTCAAATGTGTTTATGTAGTTCGACGATTTTCGAGTTCATTCAGCATATCAACAAGGAAGAATTCCCGAGGTTAGCCAATAGATGTGGACTATTTTGAATGCATGGCTTGCGGTGCATTGCTTGTTTCCGGAAATTCTCGGTTTTAAAGACTTGTTTGGTGGGAACTACTTTTACAATAGTTCGATACTCAACCCATTTGTCCTACGGGCGATCCCTGTGTTATTAAACCGTGGTATGAACCGCTGCATTGAGTAACATGCATGCCAGTTTCTCTCCAAGAGTTTCACCCATTGACGATCCTGCAACCAGTGAACAAAGGGGGTGTCAAATTCCTCGAGACCACGGGCACAACCACACACAATTACATCGCTATTATTATAATACAGTCATTCTCACACAGGGCCGATTATTATTATAGTTTGAAGAAACATTCAATAGAATGTCAAATAGACCTCCATAATTTCAATGTATTCGGCGTTAACTGGTATTGATGCGTTGGGTGATTTTAAAATCGATACTTCTCTTGCAATTACTTGTGTTTTTTTCAATTTTGAAAATGTATTATTATTTCTGGTATCAAGTTACTTATTTACAAAGGAATAAAAACGTGATAATAATAGTTTGTTATCATATTAATCCATTTTAGTGCAAATTGGTCACCGTGCAATTATGCTCAAGTTGATATTTATAGAAAATAACATGTTCCTTAACATACGCAGAAATATTTGGTTTTAGGGAGGACCTTGTAATAAGATTAGAAAGACTTGGTTTAATTTGTATCACAACTGTTTTTTCTCTCCATGAACGTGCATATACTGTGGTAAACAATCATATTTATTTTAATTTGTTTAGGGACTATTTTAATCAACTAAACTACTAACGAAAGTAGGGTTTCTACCTAAAACCCTCTCTCGAACCCTAATCACTTATAGCACAGCTTCCAACATAATTATACTAAATGAAAAACGAAACTCACCATAAACAGTTTCACCTATGCTAACCATGTATTATATTTAAACGTTTAGTATAGCATACTGTTTGCATATTTTACATAAAACCAGGTGGACAATTCAAAAGAAGTCTATATTGATTCCTTTAATTTAAAACAGTCTCTAGGATTCTTTAAAGTTTTGTCTGATGTATGAATTTCCTTTTTTTTTCAAATTCGATTAAGCCTTTTATTCAATGTAAAGTAGCCCGTGTGGTTCCCGGGGCCCTGTTGGGGCAAATAATAGGGCCACTGCAGATCCCTTTGGAGGGGTAGGCAGAGGGGTAGAATCCCCCCAAATTCATGTTCAATTTATCATTTTTTGTTCATGTTCATTAAAGGTCTTCATTATGATCCCTGATTGTTTCAGGTGCCATCACGCTCACATCAAAAGAGCAGTGGCAGAAAAACAATAAACGTGGCTCCAGCGTAAATGGAGTTTTTATGATAGAATTTGCAGCAACTCTGCAGTTCAGAGTGAGACGGTTCTAGGCCCATTTTCCATATTTTATCTCGATGTACATGGAGGATGAGCCTGGCATGTTCATGCCTGTTAGGCGCCATATAACCTTTCATGTGTTGGTGCGCCTTAAAACCCAATTCAATTCAATTCAATGTAAATTAATAGAATGTAACAGGCTAACTTATTGGAGGTCAGAAAAGATGTAAGAAAACATTTATATGAAAAAAGGTCGTCCTATGATATCTTGTAAATGTTTCCAACCTCTTTCTGCATAAAATGATCAAACCTTATGTTGTATTAAACGTTTAAATATAACACATTGTTAGCAGGGGTGAAACTGTATATAGTGCGTTTCTCTTTTTTCCTTTATTAGATCTATATATATATATATATAATTCTGCTTTGTGAACTTGAATCTAGGCGCCCTGTCGTAGCTCGTCCGAAGGTTGTCTGTCCTTGGTAGTTCGCAAATATTTCTCCCTATAATATATATTATATAATCTCGGGTCAATTTTACAATTTGATTTTCTCGAAACTGAAATATTGTAGACAGACACCCGGATTTGTAAGACTAAGTCAAGCGAGAATCCATTATGAGATATGCGACAAGTGTAGAAAACTGCCTTATATTTGTATATGAGAAATAATAAATGTCTAAATATAGGAATGTAACAAAAGTCATGGCGCCGGAAAAAAACGACACGCTATCAAATTCTTATAGGAATCACGGCGTTTTGCTTTTGTAAAAGTGATAATATGGTAACATTGATAATATGAATAGCCCATTATGTCTAACGCAGCGTGACACCCGACAAGTAATAGGTATCTCCATGACGTGTGATTTATATGATTGGTATAGTGGTATCTATTTGAGCATATTTTGAAGAATGTTTGAAAAGTTGCAACCCAATTGACAATGGATGGCTTTTGGAAATACAACAATGAAATAGCAATGATTTATTAAACAAATAACTGTTCTGTAAGGCAGTATTTTTCGATAATGATTTGGGTATTCCATCATAAACAGACGATTACACGATAAACGTGAAGGCAGATCAAGAGAAAGGTCATACATACAATGCAATGCATCAAATAAGATCAAAACTCGCCAGAATGCTTTATTCTCGAAACATCTCACGATGCCCGCGATATTGCCGCTTATGGAATATCTCCGCCTGTCTTTAAGGCATAAATACCCTAAAGATTTCTCCACTGCCGTCCATTGTTATATGACCATGTTTAAAAACCTGTAGAAAAGACATCATATAGGTACTTGGGAACTTACTGGTTCATGAAGATAAACATGTCCGCTATTAAAAATCAACAAGAAAAATGGGTGGTTTGTTACTTATAAGAAAAAAAAGTTTAAGCAAGTTAACAAACACTCTGACAAATATCAACATTTGCTAAGCCTCATACTCATTCATACCCAGTCTAGTTTCACTTTTGAAATTCATATCTAAAACTGTCAAAAGCATGATGAGATGCATTCACGATATCAATTACATGTCCAGAACTGTTACATGTCCAGAATACAGTTACATGTCCAGAATACAGTTACATGTCCAGAACACTGTTACATGTCCAGAACTGTTACATGTCCAGAATACAGTTACATGTCCAGAACACTGTTACATGTCCAGAACTGTTACATGTCCAGAACACTGTTACATGTCCAGAACTGTTATATTTCCAGAACACAATTACATGTCCAGAACACAATTACATGTCCATAAAACTGTTACAGCCAACAAAAAACAAGAAACTGCACTAAAACGTTTTAAGAAAAAGAAGATTATCACTCTTTTATATAGAACTATTTTTGATGCACCAGACGAGCACATCCGGTTGATTTGGAGTAATTAAACATCTAATGGCCTCAGAAGAAGTGAGTGGCTCAGAGAACCGCACTCTCGCGAGATATTTCGAGAGGTTAACACTAGCAGCTTGAAAAACTGACGAGAAATAGGTAGTAGTTACGAAAAACGGCGTGATATCCCTATATTTGATGAGTTTTATTCACGAACATGTGGTATAAGGTACATATGGTATTTGGATAAAAACTCTATACTGTTTCATCTTTCGTTCTGATCCTTTTGCTTTTTTTTGTACAAATATTGTGTGTTCTTGCATATATTTGAAATAAAATAGGTTTAAACAAACATGTGGTATTATTATATATCATAAAATATAAGCGTTTTTCATTGGTCTAGAAGCAGTCACGTGTGATTAAATAGTTCTGACCATTCTCATTGGAAATATGCCAACCGTTCAATAGTTCATAACGTGACCGTGCAATAGTAAATTTAGCGTGCAAAAGTACATCTGTGTCATTGACGCGCTTTTTTTAAAAACAGCAAAGCGTCACATGGCCGTGCAATAGTGGATCTGTGTCAGTGACGCAGTGTCACGTGACCGTGCAATAGTGGATCTGTGTCAGTGACGCAGTGTCACGTGACCGTGCAATCGTCGATATGTGTCAGTGACGCACGTCACGTGACCATGCAATAGTCGATATGTGTCAGTGATGCAGCATCACGTGACCGTACAGTAATCGATCTGTGTCAGTGATGCAGCGTCACGTGACCGTGCAATAGTTGATATGTATCAGTGACGCAGCATCACGTGACCGTACAGTAGTCGATCTGTGTCAGAGACGCAGCATCACGTGACCGTGCAGTAGTGGATTTGTGTCAGTGACGCAGCATCACGTGACCGTGCAGTTGTCGATATGTGTCAGTGACGCGTCACGTTACCGTGCAATAGTCGATATATGTCAGTGACGCAGCATCACGTGACCGTGCAGTAATGGATTTGTGTCAGTGTCGCAGCACCACGTGACCGTGCAGTAGTCGATACATGTCAGTGATGCGTCACGTGACCGTGCAATCTTCGATCTGTGTCAGTGACGCAGCGTCACGTGACCGTGCAATAGTCGATATGTGTCAGTGATGCAGCGTCACGTGACCATGCAATAGTGGATCTGTGTCAGTGATGCAGCGTCACGTGACCGTGCAATAGTGGATCTGTGTCAGTGACGCAGCGTCACGTGACCGTACAATAGTCGATCTGTGTCAGTGACGCGCTTGTTTAAATGAAAAAAATAATCAGATACATTGTGTACACGGCTCACACTTCAAATTTTAATTTTATTAGTAAAAAAATCAAAACTGTTATATTTATGATATATAATAAACAGCTATTTAATGCCTTAGGAATAAATGGTTAAAACTATTTATCCTCGGGACTGACTACTGACCCTTGAAGGATACTATTGCACTCGGCGTCAGTAGTCATTCCCTCTGAAAAATAGTTCTAACCATTGACTTCTAAGGAATTAAATAATTGTATAATAATTGAACGGATGTTGTTTATAGGCGGACTTTAGAAGCCTCGTGAAAAGTGCGACCTGGAGTTGTGGCACATAATCAACCGATGAATGAAAAGAATCAGTGCTCTATGGTCGATACAGAATAAAATGTATAGTTTAAGGGACATTTGGCAATCTTAATGGTTTTAACTCGAGATGTCCCGTTAGTTTTTTCTGCATAATTTACATATCTAATTCTTGAATAATAATGTCCCTTTAAAGACTGCATTCTCTCTCAAAATTGTTTAATATCATAATGGCTTACACATGTCATTTAAATACATATTTTCAGATAAATACAGTTGCAAATAGAATACAGAAGACGTGTTCCCGGCGCTTTCATCTAGTAGTAAAATCTGATTTTGTGTAAATTGAAAAAAATATGAAAGTATCTAAAATAACTTCGTATATTGAATTGTTAGCAATAAACGACAGGCATCTGATTTCACATTAACATATATCACATCACGTTGGTCGATTGAATTAAATTTTACGCTCCGACAAGCTATTCAAATGATATGAGATGCAAGTGTGCGATAACTGAGAAAGTGTAAAAAAAAAAACTAAAAATCTTGTTATTAACGTTTTATTACCTGTTTTGGTATAGATAAACAACTTTAAAATGGAAATTTACAGAAATAAAAAGGACAAGTACACGAACTTACAGCGATAACATTGTATTTGTATAACTGTGTTATGGTATTTTATTCTGAAATGAAATATCTTGTTTGTATGTACATGTATTCGAAATAGTAAAAAATAATTTAAAACTATATGACGTCATACTATGGCACATATTGGCATTTAGATTAAACATTCCTCTGATAACTCCACAACATGATTAGTCAAATTTAATGTTCCTGATCCTACACTCCTGATCCTACACTCCTGATCCAATCCTACACTCCTGATCCTACACTCCTGATCCTACACTCCTGATCCTACACTCCTGATCATACACTCCTGATCCTACACTCCTGATATACACCCCTGATCATACACTCCTGATCCAATCCTACACTCCTGATCCTACACCCCTGATCCTACACTCCTGAACTATCTGTTGAGTACATACGAACAAATTGTATTTCAGAATTCTAAGATGATCCCGGGATATTTAACATTTACGACCTGATGGGCATTCTCTTTATGAACAGTTTCGTATCTATTTATCCAACAAGTTTATTAAAGTAAAAATATACGGTCACGAATATAAGCTTCTATTTATCACATTATACCACCCTACAAATTGAAGTTGTCAATTTACCTTTTACACGGATAATTTGGCTAGTTGGTTGGTTGGTTGGTTGGTTGGTTCGTTCGTTCGTTCGTTCGTTCATTGAATGGTGTTTTACGTCATTTTAGCACATGTTAGGCCACATATGACGTTCGATTTGTTTGTGGTAGAGGCAGACCACCCACCTTTTCCTGGTTAGAGCCACTACTGTATACCTCCAACCATCCGTAAGAATCGACACTTTCTCACTTACAAGTCGAGCTCCCAGGGGGAGACGTCTGTTGGTTGTTTGGTTGTTTAGGCGTAATTACACTACTGGAGTTTTACCTCCGTGTTGTGGAGTCGCATAGTGCCGAGAACGACCCGTTTCCCTGACTTGTAAAATTGCTTCTTGTCATTTTTAACTTGTATTAATACTAATAATGTATTGGGAACATTACAAATAATTCACATGTATAACGGTTATAACCCCTTTTTTTTTACTGATTTTTTGTTTTGTAGAATACAAGATGTTTTTATTGGTACCTGTTTCATCTCTTGACATGCATCATTCCTATATACAGAGAAGAAGGAAAATTAATTGTGCAATGACACCTTTAAAGGGACACACAGCAATCTTTGCTTTTTAAAACTTACGGCGTCCTGCTAGTTTTTCAGCATACCATGCATTTGTATCATTGCATTTGTTCAATCATTAATATTAATTATAAGAATAGTTTTAAGCAATTTGTTTTTCTATATTATTAATTTTTGACATTATTGCACCAATAATATATTAGAAGTTTTAGTATAATAAGATGAAATAGTAAATACTTAAAATTTGATTTATTTAAATGTAACCAGGGTAAAAGTACAAATGATACTGGATATATACAAAGGTTATAGTTTTTCGTAAAAGAGGTAGAGTAACCGTTGATGAAAACTTTTCTTTTAACGGAGCATTATTAGAGGTTTCAGATGATTTTAATTATCTTGGAGTTGTATTTAACTACACAGGGTCGTATACGTTAAATCAACAGGCTATGTGCGGCAAAGCATTAAAAGCTATGAATCTTTTAACTGCAAACATAAGAAAAACTGAACTAAAACCTAAAACATCCCTTCAATTATTTGATGCTTTCGTCTCATCAATACTCAATTACGGCTGTGAAGTCTGGGGTTTCATAAAATCGAAAGAGATAGAGAGAATTCATCTCAAGTTTTGTAAACACATTCTAGGAGTAAAACTGACCACGAGTAATGCTGGTGTTTACGGTGAATTGGCGCGTTATCCTTTATTTATCACAAGATATACTAGAATAGTTAGATATTGGTTGAAATTAGTTAAAACAGAAAATATAATTTTATCATCTATTTATAAATCTTCATTATCTGATTGTGAAAGTGGTTTAAACAATTGGTTATCCAATGTAAAATCTCTGCTTAATACGTATGGCTTTATGTATATATGGGATGATCCTTTAAGGGTAAACCATCAACATTTTATGTCTAGCTTTAAACAGAGGTTGGTGGATTGTTTTATTCAAAAATGGAACACTGATCTACAAGAAAATAGAGTATTATCAAGTTTGTATAGACATGTTAAAGATAATTTTGGATATGAAAACTATCTGAATATTTTATGTACAAAAAGATTACGAAGTGTTTTTACTAAATTACGTTTATCTTCACATAGCTTAAGAATTGAGACAGGTCGTTATGCAAGACAGAGGATTGAAAGAAATGAAAGAGTTTGTCAAATATGTAATTCAACTGATATTGAAGACGAATTTCACTTTGTTTTAATTTGTACAGCTTATAATGATATTAGAAAGAAATATATCAGAAAATATTACATACAAAGGCCAAATATGTTTAAATTTATAACACTTCTACAATCTTCAAAGAAGAAAGAACTTTTTAATTTAAGTAAATATTTGTCAGAGGCGTTTACTGTCAGATGTTCTATTCCAAATATTATTTCTTAAAATATATTCAAGTACATCCTCACATAAATTGTTATTTTATATAATTCCTTTTGTTTTTTGATATCCTTGGATTATTGATTAAAATGTGTGATTTATATGAGCTATGATTAATTAAGGAGTATTGAAAATTGAACTATAAGTGAGTGTGTAGAAGTATGTGTAACCTGTCATGTGATTATAATTATGTATTACAAATTATGTATGTAATGATGAGAAACTGTAAAAGTTTAAGTCAATAAAGTATCTATCTATCTATCTATCTATCTATCTATATAAATCGAGACACCTATTTCAAACACTTCAAGATTGCCGTATGTCCTTTTATTGACCAGATATGTTACACGGCTGTAATGCATTTGAACAACAAAAATACATTACTTGTAACCACATTAATACAACGTAACTCACATGCTTTTTTTTTTGGAAACCAAGCCTAATACTGACTGTCAAAATTCAAGTTCCTCTTCACAATCCCATACAGCCAAGAAGCATTGCCTATGAAAAACAAAACATTCTTGTCGAAGCACGTGTGTCATGTCTATATGAAGCAACCGACGTTACACAATTCAGTTTTGGATAATTACATGTATCCATCTGTGCCATGGTTGTCGTTCATTCATTTTCACCTTTGTCAATGTCTCAGAGTTGCAGTATAAATTGTCACATGAGCCTAGTAATATATCAATACAAACAGAACGTGACATGACACCACCATTTGTGGCTGCTGATTGAGTGGAAAAGAACGGTGTGAAACTTCAATCATTTTGACGTTTTGGATGTATTTAGGTTAGTATTTTAGTTTTAGGTTAGCTGTTTAGCGCTCCGAGATTTTGGAAAGTGCTGGTAAGCAAAATGCTATACTATAACATATGGGAAACCCAATAATGCTGTCAGAGTTTCATGTTTTGATCGCGGGGTGATATGCCGTAGTATAAACGTTATTCTACCGCAATATAATTCTGAGCAAAGTCAACTGTTTATTCAATACATTATCGCATAAAGATAAAACAATGTTCATATAAAGTTAAATCACATAACAAAGAGTGCCACCAAGTGATTTTTCATTTACATCTTTTTACAAGTTTCTTGTAATTTGCGGAGACGTGGAGAGATTGTAAGTGGGTGCAAGGAACGACAACTCTGGTGTAGATTGTTGGATATCTTGACTAATTACCATGTTGATTCATGTTAAATGCATGCTGTTGTTTCATTTAGGGCATACTAATTACATCAACACCATTAACTGTCTTGTCAAGCTGTTCACGTGATTAATGTGGTTAAGTACAATGAGTAAGTCTTGCTACAGTGTGTGTTAACGCCGGCCTGTGTACACTATAGGGTTGATGATGCAATTCCACAAGTATGCAGAGTATTGACGTATTAATTACATTATTAATTACGTGTACATCTCAAATGTTGTGTTTTTGTTGTTGTTTTGTTGTTGTTGTTGCTGGTGCTGGTGCTGCTGTTGTTGTTGTTGTTGTTGTTGTTGATTTTTTTGATTTTTTTTGTATTTTTTTTTTGTGTGTGTTTTTGTTTTTGTTTTTTTATTTTATTTTAATTAGAAATGCATTATACAGTTGGAATGAATTGGAATGACACACCATTAGGTTTCCCTGTAGTTATATGTATATACATTGGGATATGAGCCAGGCGTGATTACCTCTGGAGTTCGTGATCCGGGTATTAGTTCACCTTACATGAACTTGCAATGATGGTAAACTAATTAAATATTAGTAGTTAGAAAAATGTTGTTCGTTGAACCAACATCGTTGCCCATTCACTGCCCTATCCACTGTCTGCCCTCTCTCATAACAATTACCTCGCATTTAAATGGGTTTAAATAAGAACATTAACGCGTCGTTAAAATGGCCAACTCATAATTGAAAATGCAAATTATATGGTTTCGCATTTTGACTTATGACTTTATTCTTCTATTTTTGCTTTTGAAAAGCAAGGGTGGAGGTGAATGAAAGGTTACCGTAAGACAATTAAAAATAGGTGTCAAGGGCAGAGTTAGGAATACAAATTTAGTGTTTGTGTGTGCAAATATCACGCTTGCGTCCATTAAACGGAGGAGATAAGAGAAAATGGATATTGTGAGCTCGATACGCTCCGCACAGCCCTCGTTTCATCGGAAAGTGTTAGTCTGATAGGTAAACAGAAACACGAGGGCTTCAGGGAAGATCAGTTTTGACCTGTGCTACCATTTTTAAAATAAAGTTGTCAATTCAATTTAAGGCTAGACCATTATCTGGGTAGGCAAGACCAACACGTTAACAGACCGACTCGGCTAAAGAGGTCAAATCGGCTTAAATAGCACCGCCTCGAAGACGATGAGTGATTGCGGGCCACCTTTATAGCAAACCGTGGTTCAGCATCCATAATGGAGTCAGTGATTGATTACCATCAATCAGCGTTCCAGTGTCATTTTCTTCTATAAAAAAACATGTATTGATATCTGGAAAACTCAAAAATATATATATAAATGATTTCATTACAGACTTTGGATAAAACAAATGTTTTGCTTTTTTATTTTAAGTGTAATTGCCAACATCGACGCAGTAACATTTTAAATGATCTAACTTCTATCGCCGAATGAAAGAATATAGATCATGTGTGTATAAGCATTTATTTATTGCACTAAGCATTTTAGCGAGCAGACCTCGGTTTAAAGGACTGGTAAGGTAGGAAATACTTTTTATGAAATATTTCGATAATTAACCCAAATTCGGTCCTGGCTGGGATTGAACGCACGATCCCTGGGTTACTAAGCCGCGATGCTGATACAGTTGTGTTGCGAAAAAATATGTCTACCTAAGTTTATACATATTTGCTTTGTAAATATTCAACAAACAAACAAGTAAAATGAAAGTAATTCGCAACAGGTTCGCACCAAAAACTGTCGAATTAGAATTGTATAATTAGGTTTTGTGTATAATTCCCACGTATATTAAACCTGTGTAATTACCTGACATATATGAAATATGCGTTTTACATTTTATAAAGACATTATCGCTAAAAACGTGACTACCTTACTTTTAAATGAAGAGTAATCATTTTTATTCACTCGTTTGTAAAATAATGACTACGTAATTAAGAACAACTATGCGTGAAGTCTGACAGCTTTCAAAGCAGGTAACTTAACACGAAGGTGTTTTAATCTAGAGAACTACGAAGAGGCCACACGCAAACATATCTTAGTTTGCTCAAAAACGATCTTACTTTTTTTTTCCTTCTATGTATGTCAGATTATTTTGTGCATGCTGTTTAAAGTTTAACTGCTTGTTTGGACTTAAAACAATACCTTTTCGTACTTAAGATAATTTTATCAGCCTGGGGCTGATGGGGTCATTGTCGTGTCGGGTATACAGAAACGTACCCGAAAATCGTTGAATTCAAGAACGGCCCCCAAATATACAGAAACGTACCCGGACAAACAAGATCTCTTTGGAGGAATTGAAACAATTTAGAACTTGATAAAACAACTACTTAAACTATTGTTTATCATTAACTATTGCGCTATTGTTCTTAAAAACATATTTAGGCTGCCTTAGTTAGTAACAAAATATCTTTATTTGAACAGAGACGATAAGTCGACGCCGGAGTACTTCGTGAAAATCAAGTGCGTGGTTCTGAAGCCATTTTACATCATTGTGAAAAGGAACTCAATAAGAAGTTCTACGGAGTTTAATATTGTCGATCTCCCCGAATTGCACGATTATACTAAAATCATCGACGTTGACAAATTGGTAAGATACAACGTGAACCAACTGCTAAACTAAACTGTCAAACTCCAAACCAGCATAACAGGTCGATGACAGCGTACAGTATGTACAACACTAGTACAAACGCAAACATTAGTCTTAGTACAAACACCTCGCCATCCATTCTTTAATCCACGCTTGTTAGATAATGCAATAACCATTTTGGTCGCTGTAATAGTATAAAAGAGAAATTACAGAACATATTGTCGTAAAACCCCGCGCAAAAAGTAAAAAAATATGCACTCGTCATTCAAGAAGAGTTCGTCAAATATTTAGAACAAGTGCATTCCTTTAAGGCCGCGGTTATGGTCCCAAGGGTCCTGAGACGGCATAAGAGAGACGTTTAAAAAGTGAATCGATTAAACTTTGTAAACAATGAAAGTTTCGTTTCCGTGAAGTAACAGAACCCGTAACAGCCGCGTTTTACGACATTGTACTACCGCCAAAATTTGGCTCGGGTACATTTATGTATATTTCGGGGGATTTCTGGATTTCTATGATTTTCGGGTACGTTTCTGTATACATAAATATACCCCGGGTGCCTATCTGTAGTACCAGGTACGACACTGACCCCATCAGCTATACTGGGTGTGCATAGCAATGTTGAAAATTATAAAAATTCTATCTAGATAGGCTAGGTAGGTAGGTAGGTTAAAATAAAATAAAACATATTTTTACTAGAACATTTATTTGGAGTCGAGCCTATTTTTTTGGACAGGGCGCTTTGGGCAAACAAACATAATTTTAATTTTGGCCTTACTTGAACATTTGAGAAATTGCTTGTACATATAATTATATAGTACTTACATATAACCATATAGCGAAAGGTTAACTTTGATAAATATTATTTTAAATGCTAACTTTATTTGAAATTCAAGATAAACCTGTAATTTTCTGTATTGTTAATCTGATGATTTGATTCATTGCGATGGGGCCATGTTGGTACAAACATGAATGAAAAAATATTGTTTTTGTGGAGTAATTGGTAAGTGAAGCCACAATAATGAAGGTTGGTATGTGGTCTGTAGATCAGCTTTGTGAATATCCTATAATGAGGTAAATTACATCAAAGAATGAACAGCAATGTGGTATGCAAGCGTAAAATAGCTGTCAATAGAAATAAGCATTACAATTATGTGGAGATGAAATTAAAATGTGTTTAGATAAGTCAAAATTGAGACTTCACAACGCACCATCCCCGATCTATGTTTTTCAACCCTTATAGGCCAAACACACTCCGACAGCACATGTACATGACATGTACAATATTCAAAAAGAAAACACAAAAGAAAATGTTGATGCAAAAAATGTTGATGCAGATGTTGATGCAACGCAAAATAAGTTGGTAGCAAATGCACTAGATAGTTTTGATAATTATTATTGTTTGAAATGATAAATAATGTTTCGTTATGTTGCCAGTGCTTTAGTGTAAACGTATTTAGATTGCACCGACTTTATCGAAAGTTCTCTGAATTTATTTTAATCACCCTCGATGTCTTCCTGTGTAAAACCAGTACTAAGCAAACTCAGATAACGTGTCTTGTACAGGGACACAACACGTACGGTGATGGCGGGGATCGAACCCACCACTTTTCGAAGGCAGTGTGCCTTTATGTTTGTTTGTTTTAATGGTGTTTTACGTCATTTTAAGCACATGTTATTATGTTATGTTATATGACGTTCAAATTGTTTATGGTAGAGGCAGACCACCCCATTGTTCCTGGGTAGAACCAGTACTGTATACCTCTCGCCGTCCGTAAGAAGCGACACTCTCTGTCTTGACAAGTCGCGCTCCCAGCGGGATTAGAACCCGCAGCGGTGAGATGTGAGAAGTTTTAGACGCAGCGATTTTACTATCTCGGCTACGCAATCGCCTCAGTGTGCCTTTAATAGCGACTCAATACTTAATAATGTATAAAGCACATGATTCGTGTATATTGATCAATAATCATTTGAACAAATGTCAGCATTACACGGTATACACATGTTAACAAGTAAATTGTTTTCAAATGGTTGTTTTATGACCTATTATCGTAGTATCATAATACATTAATGTCGTGGTAAGACATTTTATGATATCTTTATTAATTATGTTAAGTCGTATATCATCTTATTGGCTAGAGGAGTCAAGAGCCGACACCACTGGCTGGGCACGATGGGTTAGAAGAAATGGGTGAAATCGTTTGCTTATTTGCCCGTTAAGGTTAACACCGTTCATAAAAAAATAAAAATAAATATTTTTTTCAGTTTGCATACTTAGTATACTGATACACGCCATGCACAAGCACATAATAGTTGTTAGTAAAAAATACGGGATCTTATTTGAAAACCAGATAGATTAGTGAGGGGATTTTGCTGCTCATTCTCGTGTTTCAGCCTTTGAATAACTCTTTAGACGTTTTAATCTACATATGGGAAGCGTATTCTAAAGGCGTGTTTAGCTCAACTGAGCTGAAAGTTCGACGTGAGCGATTGTGGCCGCTTTTCGTCCGACTGTCCATTGTCGCCATGCTTCTGTGAACGTTGCTTAATCGACCTTTCCTCAGGAAACCGTGTAACCGTCATCACGATATGCCAATGTATATTTAATTACGCAAACCATCTTCTAAATACTGTGTTTATTTGTTTGTTTGTTTGTTTCAATGATGCTTTATGTGATTTTGGCCCATGTTAGGCCATATATGACTGTCGGTATTTTAGTGATGGAGGCAGACCTACCCATTTTTCCTGGTAGAATCAGTACTGTATACCTCCCGCCATCTGTAAGAATTAGTACTATATACATCCCGCCAGCTGTAAGAACCAGTACTGTATACATCCCGCCATTTGTAAGAATCAGTACTGTATACCTCCCGCCATCTGTAAGAATCAGTACTGTATACATCCTGCCGTCTGTAAGAATCAGTACTGAATACCTCCCGCAATCTGTTAGAATCAGTACTGTATACCTCCCACCATCTGTAAGAATCAGTACTGAATACCTCTAGCCATTAGTAAGAATCAGTACTGTATACATCCAACCATCTGTAAGAATCAGAACTGTATACTTCCCACCATTTGTCAGAATCAGTACTGTATACCTTCCGTCATCTGTAAGAATCAGTACTGTATACCTCCCGCCATTTGTAAGAATCAGTACTGTATACATCCTGCCATCTGTAAGAATCAGTACTGTATACATCCCGACATTTGTAAGAATCAGTACTGTATACCTCCGCCATTTGTAAGAATCAGTACAGTATACCTCCCGCCATCTGTAGGAATCAGTACTGAATACCTCCAGCCATTTGTAAGAATCAGTACTGTTTACCTCCCACCATCTGTAAGAATCAGTACTGTATACCTCCCGTCATCTGTAAGAACCAATACTGAATACCTCCCGCCATCTGTAAGAATCAGTATTGTATACCTCCCGCCATCCGTAAGACTCAGTACTGTTTACATCCCGCAATTTGAAAGAATCAGTTCTGTATACATCCTGCCATTTGTAAGAATCAGTACCGCATACCTCCCGCCACCTGTAATAATCAATACTGTATACCTCCCACCATCTGCAAGAATCAGCACTGTATACATTCCGCCATCTGTAAGAATCAGTACTGTATACCTCCCGCCATCCGTAAGAATCAGTACTGTATACATCCCGCCATTTGTAAGAATCAGTACTGCATACCTCCCGCCATCTGTAATAATCAATACTGTATACCTCCCACCATCTGCAAGAATCAGCACTGTTTACATTCCGCCATCTGTAAGAATCAGTACTGTATACATCCCGCCATCTGTAAGAATCAGTACTGTATCCATCCCACCATCTGTAAGAATCAGTACTGTATACATTCCGCCATCTGTAAGAATCAGTATTGTATACATCCCGCCATCTGTAAGAATCAGTACTGTATACATCCCGCCATCTGTAAGAATCAGTACTGTTTACCTTCCGCCATCTGTAAGAACAAGCATTGAATACCTCCCGCCATTTGTAAGTATCAGTACTGTATACCTCCCGCCATCTGTAAGAATCAGTACTGCATACATCCCGCCATCTGTAAGAATTAGTACTGTATACATCCCGCCATCTGTTAGAAACACTAATGTATACATCCCGCCATTTGTAAAAATCAGTACTGTTTACCTTCCGCCATCTGTAAGAATCAGTACTGTATACATCCCGCCATCTGTAAGAATCAGTACTGTTTACCTTCCGCCATCTGTAAGAATCAGTACTGTATACATACTGCCATCTGTAAGAATCAGTACTACATACCTCCCGTCATCTGTAAGAATCAGTACTGTATACATACTGCCATCTGTAAGAATCAGTACTACATACCTCCCGTCATCTGTAAGAATCAGTACTGTATACCTCCCGCCATCTTTAAGAACCAATACTGTATACCTCCCGCAATCTGTAAGAATCAGTACTGCATACATCCCGCCATCTGTAAGAATCAGTACTGCATACCTCCCGCCATCTGTAAGAATATGTACTGTATACCTCCCGCCATCCGTAAGAAGCAATACTGTATACCTCCCGCCATCTGTAGGAAAAAAAGTACTGTATACCTCCCGCCATCCGTAAGAAGCAATACTGTATACCTCCCGCCATCCGTAAGAAGCAATACTGTATACCTCCCGCCATTTTTAAGAACCAGTATTGTATACATCCCGCCATCTTTAATAACCAGTACTGTATACCTCCCGCAATCTGTAAGAATCAGTACTGCATACATCCCGCCATCTGTAAGAATTAGTACTGTATACATCCCGACATCTGTAAGAACCAGTACTTTATACATCCCGCCTTCTTTAAGAATTAGTACTGTATACCTCCCGTCATCTGTAAATAGAAATACTGTATACCTCCCGCCATCTTTAAGAACCAGTACTGTATACCTCCCGCCATCTTTAAGAACAAGTACTGTATACCTCCCGCCATCTTTAAGAACAAGTACTGTATACCTCCCGCCATTTTTAAGAATCAGTACTGTATACCTCCCGCCATCTGTAAAAATCAGTACTGCATATCTCCCGCCATCTGTAAAAATCAGTACTGCATATCTCCCGCCATCTGTAAAAATCAGTACTGCATACATCCCGCCATCTGTAAGAATCAGTACTGCATACATCCCGCCATCTGTAAGAATCAGTACTGTATACATCCCGCCATTTGTAATAATCAGTACTGTATACATCCCGCCATCTGTAAGTATCAGTACTGCATACATCCCGCCATCTGTAAGAATCAGTACTGCATACATCCCGCCATCTGTAAGAATCAGTACTGCATACATCCCGCCATTTGTAATAATCAGTACTGTATACATCCCGCCATCTGTAAGAATCAGTACTGTATACATCCCGCCATCTGTAAAAATCAGTGCTGCATATCTCCCAACTTCTGTAAAAATCAGTACAGCATACATCCCGACATCTGTAAGAATCAGTACTGCATACCTCCCGCCATCTGTAAGAATCAGTACTGTATACCTCCCGCCATCTTTAAAAACCAGTACTGTATACATCCCGCCATTTGTAACAATCAGTACTGTATACATCCCACCATCTTTAAGAATCAGTACTGTATACCTCCCGCCATCTTTAAAAACCAGTACTGTATACTCCCGCCATCTTTAAAAACAGGTACTGTATACCTCCAATCATCTGTAAAAATCAGTACTGTATACATCCCGCCATCTGTAAGAATCAGTACTGTATACATCCCGCCATCTGTAAGAAACAGTACTGTATACCTCCCGCCATCTGTAAGACCCATTACTGAATACATCCCGCCATCTGTAAGAATCAGAACCGTATACCTCCCGCCATCTGTAAAAATCAGTACTGTATACATCCCGCCATTTGTAAGAATCAGTACTGTATACCTCCCACCATCTATAAGAATCAGTACTGTTTACCTCCCGCCATCTGTAAGAAATAGTACTGAGTACCTGCCGCCATTTGTAAGAACCAGTACTGTATACCTCCCGCCATCTGTAAGAACCAATACTGTATACATCCCGCCATCTGTAAGAATCAGTACTGTATACCTCCCGCTATCTGTAAGAATCAGTACTGTATACCTCCCTTCGTCTGTAAGAACCAATACTGTATACATACCGCCATCTGTAAGAATCAGTACTTTAAACATCCCGCCATCTGTAACAATCAGTACTTTAAACATCCCGCCATCTGTAAGAATCAGTACTGTATACCTCCCTTCGTCTGTAAGAATTAGTACTGATACCTCTCGCAATCTGTAAGAATCAGTACTGTATACATCCCGTTATCTGTAAGAATTGACACTTTTTCACTTGAGGGATGCATACCCGCAGTGGTGACAGACGAGAACATTTTAGACGCAGCATCTTTACTATCCCGACCATAGAGGCGATCACCGATAACAAACAATATACATGATATACATTCAACTGGTATCATCACTATCAGGTGAGCGCTTCGGGCCCATTTGGGCTTTCATCTCTCTTGTTATATCAACAAATTATGAGCATGTCAGGCACATTTGGGTCTCTAGTGAAGGTATCTCGTTTGATCACCAAATTATGATTTACAGCATTTGAGTAATGTTTTATCATTAAATTTCCCACACAGGTCAGTGCTCGGCAACAAATGCTTGGCACAACGCGTTACAATAATTGGTCATCTAAATTGAGCAATACCCCATTAAAAAAGATAAATAATGCGTTTTTTTAATTATAGAAATGGTTTCTTGAAGGCAAAGTGATAACGACGGAAAACATCTATGAACTCTTTTTAGCCTTAAACATGCCATTTCAAAATAAGATAACCAGTATCCTTCACGTTAAAGTATATATTCTCAACACACAAAGCAAACACACCTATACATGTAATACACATTGATGTATCATTGTTGTGCTCATGTACAATGCCCGATTAACTTAAACGTTTTGATAATGATAGTTTTTGTTTGAATGGTGTTTTGCTTAATTTTTAGTGTTTAGCGCATGTTAGGCTATATATTATGGTCGACTTTTTGTGTTGAGGCAGACCGCACTATTATTCCTGGGTAGGAGCAGTATTGTTTATCTCCCACTATCCGTAAGTATTGACACTTTCTCACTTAACAAATCGACTTCCAACAGGTATTCGACCCCACAGCGGTGAGACGCGAGAAAGAAAACGATAAGTACATGTTGTTGTTTGTCGTTTTTGTTTCTGTTTGCGTTTTTTTGTTTTTTTCAGGGGGTGGGAGGGGCGTGGGGTGTGTTTGCGAAAATATATTAGACTGGTGTTGCTTTCACGTCCTATATTAATTGCTGTTTTTCGTAATTTTAGATACACATACACTTAAATGTATATTCTTACTATCTATACTATGCCATTCGCTCATTTCACTACAGCAGTGGCAGAAAAACTATAACGTGGCTCCAGCGTAAATGGGGTGTCTACAATAGATGCAGCAAACTCTGCAGTTCAGGGTGAGGAGGTTCTAGGCTCGTTCTCCGTATTTTATCTCGATGTACATGGAGGATGAGTTATTCCTGTTAGGCGCCATATAACCTTCCATGTGTTGGTGCGCCTTAAAACCTCAATTCAGTCCATGTATAAACTTGTACCACATGATACTGTATACATATGTCCTAATAAGTTAGCAACAAAGCACATGTCATATCCCGACTTAGAGTGGCGATTTGTCCACAAAATTCTCGTTTAGCGAAGAATATAATGTGTTTCAAATACGTAAAACTAGTCCACTTCTTACCAGCCTTAAACATTATCTCACTGAAAGCATCGTCTAGATACTTTGGAGTATCAGTAGTGGTAACTAGGGGAAATTGAAAAGCTAGTTTACTGTTTGGACTGTTATCTGATTTATGTTTGTTTAATTATGCAAATTATCATCTGGCATTCATTTTCCGTCGCAATGATCTGATGTCCTTAAAAAATCAACGTGTTTCGCAGGAGCATTATTATGTATACTAGTATAACCTGTTTCAGAACACAAAATAGAAAGAATGTCATCCGAATGTTGACCTGACTTTTCGTTATCTTGCCCATATATGCAAATACAAAGCTTGACAAATAATAAACGTGCTTCTTCAAAGTGTGACAAGTTATTAAAACAGGTGTTTTTTATGAACGAGTAAAATTGTATAATAACACTTCGTACACCGCTAGAAATTAATGCGTTAACTTTACACCGCTGGAAATTAATGCAGACTTTTTATTTGAACAACGCCAATGTTAATCCCAAGAGTAGGTCACAGCAATTTGAAATGCTGCACATGATGTTAGATGCATATAAGCAACATTCTGGTGATGTTTGGTGAAAATGCTGCAAGAAAGAAGCGAGATACCCATGTCGTGGCGGAGACCGGACGTGACTATATTTCGTCGAAAGTAGGTAACAGCGAAATTTTTCATATTGTGATAATGCAAATAAGGAACATTCTGGTGAAGTTTGGCCGAGACCGGACGTGAACTATATTTTGTCGAGTAGTAAAACAGTGCATATACACTAGAAAGACATGGCCAAATAACCAAGCAACTCTAAAATGCAGAAAATTTGAATTGTAAAACAGTGCATATACACTTGAAAGACATGGCCAAATAACCAAGCAACTCTAAAATTGCAGACAATTTGAATTATAAAACAGTGCATATACACTAGAAAGACATGGACAACTAACCAAGCAACTCTATACAATTGCTGTAAATGTCAATAGTAAAACAGAGCATATACACAAGAAAGACATTGCCAAATAACCAAGCAACTCTAAAATTGCAGACAATTTGAATTATAAAACAGTGCATATAAACAAGAAAGACATGGCCAAATAACCAAGCAACTCTAAAATTGCAGAAACTTTGAATAGTAAAACAGTGCATATACACTAGAAAGACATGGCCAAATAACCAAGAAACTCTAAAATTGCAAAAAATTTGAATAGTAAAACAGTGCATATACACCAGAAAGACATGGCCAAATAACCAAGCAACTCTAAAATTGCAGCCAATTTGAATAGTAAAACAGTGCATATACACTAGAAAGACATGGCCAAATAACCAAGCAACTCTAAAATTGCAGACAATTTGAATAGTAAAACAGTGCATATACACTAGAAAGACATGGCCAAATAACCAAGCAACTCTAAAATTGCAGACAATTTGAATAGTAAAACAGTGCATCTACACTAGAAAGACATGGCCAAATAACCAAGCAACTCTAAAATTGCAGACAATTTGAATAGTAAAACAGTGCATATCCACTCGAAAGACATGGCCAAATAACCAAGCAACTCTAAAATTGCAGACAATTTGAATAGTAAAACAGTGCATATACACTAGAAAGGCATGGCCAAATAACCACGCAACTCTAAAATTTCAGAAAATTTGAATAGTAAAATAGTGCATATACAGTAGAAAGACTTGGCCAAATAACCAAGCAACTCTAAAATTGCAGAAAATTTGAATAGTAAAACAGTGCATATACACAAGAAAGACATGGCCAAATAACCAAGCAACTCTAAAATTGCAGAAAATGTGAATAGTAAAACAGTGCATATACACTAGAAAGACATAGCCAAATAACCAAGCAACTCTAAAATTGCAGAAAATTTGAATAGTAAAACATTACATATACACAAGAAAGATATGGCCAAATAACCAAGCAACTCTTAAATTGAAGAAAATTTGAATAGTAAAACAGTGCATATACACTAGAAAGACATGGCCAAATAACCACGCAACTCTAAAATTGCAGAAAATTTGAATAGTAAAACAGTGCATATACACTAGAAAGACATAGCCAAATAACCAAGCAACTCTAAAATTGCCGAAAATTTGAATAGTAAAACAGTGCATATACACCAGAAAGACATGGCAAAATAACCAAGCAACTCTAAAATTGCAGAAAATTTGAATAGTAAAACAGTGCATATACACTAGAAAGACATAGCCAAATAACCAAGCAACTCTAAAATTGCAGAAAGTTTGAATAGTTAAACAGTGCATATACACCAGAAAGACATGGCAAAATAACCAAGCAACTCTAAAATTGCCGAAAATTTGAATAGTAAAACAGTGCATCTACACTAGAAAGACATGGCCAAATAACCAAGCAACTCTAAAATTGCAGACAATTTGAATAGTAAAACAGTGCATATACACTAGAAAGACATGTCCAAATAACCAAGCAACTCTAAAATTGCAGAAAATTTGAATAGTAAAACAGTGCATATCCACTAGAAAGACATGGCCAAATAACCAAGCAACTCTAAAATTGCAGAAAATTTGAATAGTAAAACAGTGCATATCCACTAGAAAGACATGGCCAAATAACCAAGCAACTTTAAAATTGCAGACAATTTGAATAGTAAAACAGTGCATATACACTAGAAAGACATGGCCAAATAACCACGCAACTCTAAAATTTCAGAAAATTTGAATAGTAAAATAGTGCATATACAGTAGAAAGACATGGCCAAATAACCAAGCAACTCTAAAATTGCAGAAAATTTGAATAGTAAAACAGTGCATATACACTAGAACGACATGGCCAAATAACCACGCAACTCTAAAATTTCAGAAAATTTGAATAGTAAAATAGTGCATATACAGTAGAAAGACATGGCCAAATAACCAAGCAACTCTAAAATTGCAGAAAATTTGAATAGTAAAACAGTGCATATACACAAGAAAGACATGGCCAAATAACCAAGCAACTCTAAAATTGCAGAAAATGTGAATAGTAAAACAGTGCATATACACTAGAAAGACATGGCCAAATAACCACGCAACTCTAAAATTGCAGAAAATTTGAATAGTAAAACAGTGCATATACACTAGAAAGACATAGCCAAATAACCAAGCAACTCTAAAATTGCCGAAAATTTTAATAGTAAAACAGTGCATATACACCAGAAAGACATGGCAAAATAACAAAGCAACTCTAAAATTGCAGAAAATTTGAATAGTAAAACAGTGCATATACACTAGAAATACATAGCCAAATAACCAAGCAACTCTAAAATTGCAGAAAGTTTGAATAGTAAAACAGTGCATATACACCAGAAAGACATGGCAAAATAACCAAGCAACTTTAAAATTGCAGAAAATTTGAATAGTAAAACAGTGCATATACAACAGAAAGACATGGCCAAATAACCAAGCAACTCTAAAATTGCAGAAAATTTGAATAGTAAAACAGTGCATATCCACTAGAAAGACATGTCCAAATAACCAAGCAACTCTAAAATTGCAGACAATTTGAATAGTAAAACAGTGCATAAACACTAGAAAGACATGGCCAAATAACCACGCAACTCTAAAATTTCAGAAAATTTGAATAGTAAAATAGTGCATATACAGTAGAAAGACATGGCCAAATAACCAAGCAACTCTAAAATTGCAGAAAATTTGAATAGTAAAACAGTGCATATACACAAGAAAGACATGGCCAAATAACCAAGCAACTCTAAAATTGCAGAAAATGTGAATAGTAAAACAGTGAATATACACTAGAAAGACATAGCCAAATAACCAAGCATCTCTAAAATTGCAGAAAATTTGAATAGTAAAACATTACATATACACAAGAAAGACATGGCCAAATAACCAAGCAACTCTTAAATTGCAGAAAATTTGAATAGTAAAACAGTGCATATACACTAGAAAGACATGGCCAAATAACCACGCAACTCTAAAATTGCAGAAAATTTGAATAGTAAAACAGTGCATATACACTAGAAAGACATAGCCAAATAACCAAGCAACTCTAAAATTGCCGAAAATTTGAATAGTAAAACAGTGCATATACACCAGAAAGACATGGCAAAATAACCAAGCAACTCTAAAATTGCAGAAAATTTGAATAGTAAAACAGTGCATATACACTAGAAAGACATAGCCAAATAACCAAGCAACTCTAAAATTGCAGAAAGTTTGAATAGTAAAACAGTGCATATACACCAGAAAGACATGGCAAAATAACCAAGCAACTCTAAAATTGCCGAAAATTTGAATAGTAAAACAGTGCATCTACACTAGAAAGACATGGCCAAATAACCAAGCAACTCTAAAATTGCAGACAATTTGAATAGTAAAACAGTGCATATACACTAGAAAGACATGTCCAAATAACCAAGGAACTCTAAAATTGCAGAAAATTTGAATAGTAAAACAGTGCATATCCACTAGAAAGACATGGCCAAATAACCAAGCAACTCTAAAATTGCAGACAATTTGAATAGTAAAACAGTGCATATACACTAGAAAGACATGGCCAAATAACCACGCAACTCTAAAATTTCAGAAAATTTGAATAGTAAAATAGTGCATATACAGTAGAAAGACATGGCCAAATAACCAAGCAACTCTAAAATTGCAGAAAATTTGAATAGTAAAACAGTGCATATACACAAGAAAGACATGGCCAAATAACCAAGCAACTCTAAAATTGCAGAAAATGTGAATAGTAAAACAGTGCATATACACTAGTAAGACATAGCCAAATAACCAAGCAACTCTAAAATTGCAGAAAATTTGAATAGTAAAACATTACATATACACAAGAAAGACATGGCCAAATAACCAAGCAACTCTTAAATTGCAGAAAATTTGAATAGTAAAACAGTGCATATACACAAGAAAGACATGGCCAAATAACCACGCAACTCTAAAATTGCAGAAAATTTGAATAGTAAAACAGTGCATATACACTAGAAAGACATAGCCAAATAACCAAGCAACTCTAAAATTGCCGAAAATTTTAATAGTAAAACAGTGCATATACACCAGAAAGACATGGCAAAATAACCAAGCAACTCTAAAATTGCAGAAAATTTGAATAGTAAAACAGTGCATATACACTAGAAATACATAGCCAAATAACCAAGCAACTCTAAAATTGCAGAAAGTTTGAATAGTAAAACAGTGCATATACACCAGAAAGACATGGCAAAATAACCAAGCAACTCTAAAATTGCAGAAAATTTGAATAGTAAAACAGTGCATATACAATAGAAAGACATGGCCAAAAAACCAAGCAACTCTAAAATTGCAGAAAATTTGAATAGTAAAACAGTGCATATACAATAGAAAGACATAGCCAAATAACCAAGCAACTCTAAAATTGCAGAAAATTTGAATAGTAAAACAGTGCATATACAATAGAAAGACATAGCCAAATAACCAAGAAACTCTAAAATTGCAGAAAATTTGAATAGTAAAACAGTGCATATACAATAGAAAGACATAGCCAAATAACCAAGCAACTCTAAAATTGCAGAAAATTTGAATAGTAAAACAGTGCATATACACCAGAAAGACATGGCAAAATAACCAAGCAAATCTAAAATTGCCGAAAATTTGAATAGTAAAACAGTGCATATACACTAGTAAGACATGGCCAAATAACCAAGCAACTCTAAAATTGTAGAAAATTTGAATAGTAAAACAGTGCATATACACAAGAAAGACATGGCCAATTAACTAAGCAACTCTTAAATTGCAGAACATTTGAATAGTAAAACAGTGCATACACTAGAAAGACATCGCCAAATAACCAAGCAACTCTAAAATTGCAGAAAATTTGAATAGTAAAACAGTGCATATACACTAGAAAGACATGGCCAAATAACCAAGCAACTCTATACAATGGCTGAATAACTGAGTAGTAAAACAGTGCATATACACTAGATTTAGTTTAATAATATTTTATTGCAGATATGTTACAATACATCAATTCAACATCACAATATTCATAGAAACATATGCAAATGGATTGAACTACAAGTTATTACAACATTAGTTACAGTTTTCTCCATTGTGGCTGAAAAAGTGTACGTGATTATCGGTTTGAAATTGTAACAATACATTTAAATATAAATTTGATAAGAAAAAACGCAATAGAAAAAAATAAATAATTAAACTCTGCCGTGCCATTCTACCTCCACGCAATCTCCACCGAAATAACACCACATATCCCCGTTCAGGCTGATAGAAAAATAGCGACAGTTGATATAGACAAAATACATAGAGGATCTTAAACGAGTTCCCATTTCATATAAGATTTATTAAACGAGTTATGAATTATTTTAATTTTAACGAGCCTTTTGGCGAGTTAAAATTAAAAATAATTCATAACGAGTTTCATAAATCTTATATGAAATGGGAACGAGTTTAAGATCCTTTTTATCACATAACATTGCAATCAAATTAGTAAAAATTAATTCAGATGGACATAGATTACACGTGTGTAATACAATAGAATATTAAATGGGTGTTCGACACTGCTAACAAGGGACGTTATATGATAAAACGTTATATTGATACAAAGTTAAGGATTTTGGAATCGTTTAGTGTTTTTAATATAGTTTTGAACTTGAGTAAATAGAATATGATTTTCCTCGTCCGTTAGTTGGTCGGTGCCGTACAAAAAATTGTGAGTACTTAAAGGATGAAATATACGAGTGTCTAAAAATAATAGCCGTCTTTCATTTCTGAAAATTACACATCTAAACAAATAATGCTCAACATCTTCAAAACTATCACCACATTTACAATTGGGATTATCCCTCAGATGATTAAGATAGAGTTCAGCGTTTAAATTGCTGCAATTGTTTGTTTCGTACTATCGGTGGTTTAAAGTAATGTTGAAGTCTAGTTTTAAACTCGAACGGGATGGTGCTTCGCGAATATTAATATCAAGTTCGTTCCAAAGTTTTAGAGATGACGGTAAGACTGATCTGGAAAACAGTTCTGTTCTTCTAGGTAAAGTAAAGAAGTTGGAACTTTTTCTCAAGTTGTAAGGATTCGATTCCGAAATAGTTGTAGGGAATATTTCATTCAAGTAACTCGGTAAACTTAATGGTCAATATCAA